>JAWQFJ010021928.1:30000-40000 GCA_034096865.1 Theodoxus fluviatilis
ATCACTTACTATCACCACTATCACCATCACTTACTACCACCACTATCACCATCACTTACTACCACCACTATCACCATCACTTACTACCACCACTATCACCATCACTTACTACCACCACTATCACCATCACTTACTACCACCACTATCACCATCACTTACTACCACCACTATCACCATCACTTACTACCACCACTATCACCATCACTTACTACCACCACTATCACCATCACTTACTACCACCACTATCACCATCACTTACTACCACCACTATCACCATCACTTACTACCACCACTATCACCATCACTTACTACCACCACTATCACCATCACTTACTACCACCACTATCACCATCACTTACTACCACCACTATCACCATCACTTACTACCACCACTATCACCATCACTTACTATCACCACTATCACCATCACTTACTACCACCACTATCACCATCACTTACTATCACCACTATCACCATCACTTACTACCACCACTATCACCATCACTTACTACCACCACTATCACCATCACTTACTACCACCACTATCACCATCACTTACTATTACCACTATCACCATCACTTACTATCACCACTATCACCATCACTTACTATTACCACTATCACCATCACTTACTATTACCACTATCACCATCACTTACTATTACCACTATCACCATCACTTACTACCACCACTATCACCATCACTTACTATCACCACTATCACCATCACTTACTACCACCACCATCACCATCACTTACTACCACCACTATCACCATCACTTACTATCACCACTATCACCATCACTTACTATCACCACTATCACCATCACTTACTATTACCACTATCACCATCACTTACTATTACCACTATCACCATCACTTACTATTACCACTATCACCATCACTTACTACCACCACTATCACCATCACTTACTACCACCACTATCACCATCACTTACTATTACCACTATCACCATCACTTACTATCACCACTATCACCATCACTTACTACCACCACTATCACCATCACTTACTATCACCACTATCACCATCACTTACTACCACCACTATCACCATCACTTACTACCACCACTATCACCATCACTTACTATCACCACTATCACCATCACTTACTACCACCACTATCACCATCACTTACTACCACCACTATCACCATCACTTACTACCACCACTATCACCATCACTTACTACCACCACTATCACCATCACTTACTACCACCACTATCACCATCACTTACTACCACCACTATCACCATCACTTACTACCACCACTATCACCATCACTTACTATCACCACTATCACCATCACTTACTACCACCACTATCACCATCACTTACTACCACCACTATCACCATCACTTACTATCACCACTATCACCATCACTTACTACCACCACTATCACCATCACTTACTACCACCACTATCACCATCACTTACTATTACCACTATCACCATCACTTACTACCACCACTATCACCATCACTTACTATCACCACTATCACCATCACTTACTACCACCACTATCACCATCACTTACTACCACCACTATCACCATCACTTACTATTACCACTATCACCATCACTTACTATTACCACTATCACCATCACTTACTATCACCACTATCACCATCACTTACTATCACCACTATCACCATCACTTACTATTACCACTATGATTGCAACTATTACAACAGTCACCACTATCACCATCACTTGACTTGACTTGACTTGACTTGACTTTTACGACGTTTGAGGCCTTTTGTGAGGCCTGTTCGACGTTCCATGTGATAAACTAACTTTGCTGCAATGCGTGGCGGGCTAACTACTAGATCTATTGCATATTTTGGCATTCTGGTGTGTAGAGGGTGGGGAGATCTTTCCAGTGTTCGTCGAGTGCAACTTTGAAGTCATGGACTGAGGCAGCTGTGACAACTGCATCTGGTAGGTTATTCCAGGTTTTGATGATACGTTGTGAGAAGAAGTTCTTCCTGATGTTCAGCCGAAAGCTGTCTTTATGGAGTTTCAGCGAGTTTCCACGCAATTTAGTGTTGCTGGACAGCTTGAACGTTGGTTTCTGCACATCGTAGTAACCATGGAGGTATTTGTACACCTCTATCATATCTCCTCTCTTGCGTCTGTGCTCCAGGGTTGGGAGTTTGAGTGCTCGGAGTCTCTCTGGGTACGTCTTGTTTCTGAGTGATGACAGCAGTTTGGTTGCCCTACGCTGAACGTCCTCGATGTCACTGCATAGCGTTTTCATGTGTGGTTGCCAGACACAGTGGCCGTACTCCAATCTGGGTCTCACCAAGCTTTTGTACAGCAGGACGAAGGTCTGCTCTGTCAGATAGTCGAAAGACCGGCGGATGACTCCAATGACACGGTTTGCCTTCGATGTTGCATGTGCTACTTGGTCCTTGAAGGATAAAGTGCTGTCAATCATCACTCCGAGGTCCTTTTCTGCACCACTCTCCGCAAGCTGCAATCTCTGGGGTTTTCCATCAGCATCTTTACTGTTCATGAAGTATGTCGCTTGTGTCTTTTTGGACCCCATCTTCACAACACTGCATTTCTGCGGGTGGAACTTTAGAAGCCACTCTTCAGACCAGATCTGTAGTTTGTCAAGGTCGGTTTGTAAGTCCTGCGGTCCCCCCTCAACGTCACTCCTGGTGTACAGCTTGGTATCGTCTGCGAACATTTTGACTGGGCACTTTGTGATGGTGGGAAGGTCATTTATGAAGAGGACGAACATTATCGGCCCGATTACAGATCCTTGTGGGATCCCGCTGGTCACCTGCGCCTCCTGCGACTGTGTGCCGTTCACGACGACTTTTTGCTTCCTGTCTGTCAAAAAGTTTTCCAGCCACTTCAGTACCTTACCTCTGATGCCAAAGGCCTCCGTTTTCTTCAGTAGACGTCGGTGGGGCACAGAATCAAACGCTTTTTGATAGTCCATGTAGACAATATCCACCCCTCCTCCTTCGTCGAGAATGCTTGTCCACGTGTCCAACACCTCCAGAAGTTGCGTGACGCACGACCTCCCCGGGATGAAACCATGCTGTTCTTTGCTGATAAGCGAGTTGCTCTGTAAATGGCTCATTATTTTGTCTCTCACCAGCTTTTCCATAACCTTGCAGAGGATGCATGTCAAGCTTACAGGTCGATAGTTGCTGGCTGTTGTCTTGCTTCCCTTTTTGTGGATGGGGGTGACTAGGGCTTGCTTCCACTTACTATTACCACTATGATTGCAACTATTACAACAGTCACCACTATCACCATCACTTACTATTACCACTATGATTACAACTATTACAACAGTCACCACTATCACCATCACTTACTATTACCACTATGACCATCACTTACTATTACCACTATCACCATCACTTACTATTACCACTATGATTACAACTATTACAACAGTCACCACCATCAGTACCAATCCTACTACTACTGCTGCTGCTCCTCCTCCACAGATTCATACTTTTCCTGCTAACGCCACTTCTACTACTACTACTACTACTACTACTACTACTACTACTACTACTACTACTGCTGCTGCTGCTGCTGCGGCTACTAATACTACTACTACTACTACTACTACTACTACTACTACTACTACTACTACTACTACTACTACTACTACTACTACCACTACAACTACTACTACTACTATTACTACTACTGCTGCTGCTGCTGCTGCTGCTACTACTACTACTACTACTACTACTACTACTACTATCACCACCACCACTGCTATCACTACAATGCTGCTGCTGCGCTGCTACTACTACTACTACTACTACTACTACTACTACTACTACTACTACTACCACCACCACAACTACTACTACTACTACTACTACTACTACCACCACAACAACTACTACTACTACTACCACCACAACTACTACTACTACTACTACTACTACTACTACTATCACCACCACAACAACAACTACTACTACTACTACTACTACCACCACAACAACTACTACTACTACTACTACTACTACTACCACAACTACTACTACTACTACTACTACTACTACTACTACTACTACTACCACCACAACTACTACTACTACTACTACTACTACTACTACTACTACCACCACAACTACTACTACTACTTCTACTACTACTACCACCACAACTACTACTACTACTACTGCTGCTGTTGGCTGCTGCTGCTGTTGCGGCGGCGGCTGCTACTTCTACTACTACTACTACTACTACTACTACTACTACTACTACTACTACTACTACCACAACTACTACTACCACTACTCCACACCCTGCCACTACTGCATTATAACATCAGCTGCGGCTGCCGCATCATCATCGATGCTGCTAGCATGACGCCGCCTCCTTTGCAGCAGCTCACCCCGCCACCCCACTCCAACCATTCTCACCCCATTCGACCCCGCCCCACTCCACCCCCACCCCCCACCCCGGTTCATTCCATCCCACCCCACTCGACCAACGACTCACCATCCCATCCGCCAGCCCCGAAGCTTCATGACGTCAGCATTGTCATTGTCGCACAAGCATTGCTGTCGTCACCTTCTCCAAGACAAGCATTGCTGTCGTCACCTTCTCCAAGACAAGCATTGCTGTCGTCACCTTCTCCAAGACAAGCATTGCTGTCGTCACCTTCTCCAAGACAAGCATTGCTGTCGTCACCTTCTCCAAGACAAGCATTGCTGTCGTCACCTTCTCCAAGACAAGCATTGCTGTCGTCACCTTCTCCAAGACAAGCATTGCTGTCGTCACCTTCTCCAAGACAAGCATTGCTGTCGTCACCTTCTCCAAGACAAGCATTGCTGTCGTCACCTTCTCCAAGACAAGCATTGCTGTCGTCACCTTCTCCAAGACAAGCATTGCTGTCGTCACCTTCTCCAAGACAAGCATTGCTGTCGTCACCTTCTCCAAGACAAGCATTGCTGTCGTCACCTTCTCCAAGACAAGCATTGCTGTCGTCACCTTCTCCAAGACAAGCATTGCTGTCGTCACCTTCTCCAAGACAAGCATTGCTGTCGTCACCTTCTCCAAGACAAGCATTGCTGTCGTCACCTTCTCCAAGACAAGCATTGCTGTCGT
This sequence comes from Theodoxus fluviatilis, assembly GCA_034096865.1. Classification (NCBI taxonomy): domain Eukaryota; kingdom Metazoa; phylum Mollusca; class Gastropoda; order Cycloneritida; family Neritidae; genus Theodoxus; species Theodoxus fluviatilis. The sequence continues at coordinate 35,123 of JAWQFJ010021928.1, forward strand.
CACCTTCTCCAAGACAAACATTGCTGTCGTCACCTTCTCCAAGACAAGCATTGCTGTCGTCACCTTCTCCAAGACAAGCATTGCTGTCGTCACCTTCTCCAAGACAAGCATTGCTGTCGTCACCTTCTCCAAGACAAGCATTGCTGTCGTCACTTTCTCCAAGACAAGCATTGCTGTCGTCACCTTCTCCAAGACAAGCATTGCTGTCGTCACCTTCTCCAAGACAAGCATTGCTGTCTTCACCTTCTCCAAGACAAGCATTGCTGTCGTCACTTTCTCCAAGACAAGCATTGCTGTCGTCACCTTCTCCAAGACAAGCATTGCTGTCGTCACCTTCTCCAAGACAAGCAACATCGAAGCGAGAGAAGCGGCGAAGAAGACGAGATGTGATCAGTGGAGGCTTTGGTCATCGCTTTGACGACGGTGAGGCAATGTTAATCGAGGGGGGAACAAGGAAACGACCCTGACGTCGACAACGATGTCAAATCGCAGACCGGAAGTTTGACAGGCAATCTGGGAAGAAGGAACGAGAGTGAAAGAGAGACAGAGAAGGGGGGAAGGAAAAAAGAGCGACGCTCGGACTTCCACCGGTCGTGGTTGACCAGAGAGACAGGCAAAGAGGAATGGATCTGCCATCTTGGGTCAAGAAGGAGAGCTCAGATCCGTGTGTGATAGCCGTAACTCTTGTCCCCAGTGTCGGAAAAATTTCCCCCACATGGGCAAGCTCGATAAAAGCAATTGGGAAACGCTGCTAACACGGAACAAAACCATTTCGTCAGCTAGGCTCGTAGCCACGACAAGCGGCGAGTTTTTAGTCCGCTCTCCCTGTCTCTCTGTCTCTCTCTCTTTCTCTCTTTCTCTCTCTCTCTCTCTCACTCTCTCTCTCTCTTTCTCGCCTTTTCCCTCTCTCTTTGTCTCTTTGTCTCTTTCTCTCTCTCTCTCGATCTCTCTCTCTCACTCTCTCTCTATCTGTCTCTCTCTCGCTCTCTCTCTCTCGCTCTCTCTCTCTCGCTCTCTCTCTCTCGCTCTCTCTCTCTCCCTCTCTCTCTATCTCTCTCTTTTTCTCTCTCTGTCTCTCTCTCACTCGCTCTCTCTCTCTGTCTCTCTGTGTCTCTTTCTGTCTCTCTCTGTCTCTCTCTGTCTCTCTCTCTATCTCTCTCTATCTCTCTCTGTCTCTCTCTGTCTCTCTCTCTCTCTCTCTAAAGGGCTGAATGTAAGAAAGGCACTACTGCCTAATTCACTACCCTTGTAAAATAAAGTAAGTTCGTTCGTTCGTTCGTTCTCTCTCTCAACCATATTGCACTGTACCAGGAATCGGTTCCATTAAATAGGCGCTCGTTTCTAATGTGCAAGACAAGACATTACCTCACGACAGATACGAAAATCCCTCAACTACGTCTTGACGTGAATTGTATCGTGGAGACGTCAGGTTCGTGGATTCTGTTTACACAAAAATGGAGGACGCCATTCTGACAAAGAAGGCCAAATAATTACGTTGAGAGGCATTTTTGTTCTTTTGGATAGGATAGTGGATACAAAATGTCTGATTTTCTCCCCATTCCAAAATGTGTGATAAAATAGCTTAGAAAAAGCTCACTTTCAAATGGAAAAGGTGATGGGGTTGTACGACGATCCATTAAGATGGCATGTGGATATCGCATGAGGAGATGTAAAAAGCAACGTCGCTTGGCAGTGAATGGCATGGCGCCTTCTACGGAGATTGAGTCGTGAGAAACAAGCCATCGCATCGCCGCAAGAAATTCTCGTGGAAACGTCGCCCCAAGCCAGAGCCGAGCAGCGATGAGGGCAAGATGGCCTCTGAGGAACTCTAGCAAGGCGGCCTCACTGAAGACCCCGATATCTCCTGACCCTTAGTCTAGAGGTCAGCACTCATGCCTGTCCAGCTTTTTCCCCGCCGTGGACTGCCTCGCGCCACCCCAGGGACGAGGAAGGCGATGCTAACCGGAAGGAAGGTGTTGCAAAATGGGATCCCACTCCACGACTCTAGACAGAAATACGTCTCAATTCTCCACTTCTTTCACTCTCTTTTTATACATCTTCTTCTCTCAGTTTCTCTTTTAAAAGGCTCTTCCACTTATTTTGGCCCCTTTTGTCCATTCTACAGAGACACGAAGGACTTTGTGCGTTGAACTGTTGATGTATATTCATGGCAAGATGATGTTCCACTTGTAGAAGGCAACGGGTGATAAAAGAAAAAAAAAGATTTGCATTCTCCTAACAAAATCTTGGCCGGCACAACATTTCACAAGCACTGGAAGAAACCAATTAGAAGTGATTAGGTTTATTATTCAAAACAAAGCATAACTTGTCCATACTGACGCGACAGGGTTGCCATTTACAGAGGCATGTCTTAAGACATATAAACGACTCGAAGCAATTGCGTGAGATCATTTGGCCACATGGGTGTTCTGACATTTACAAAGTGACTTAGTCAATCATCCACACACTCGTCAGTATCCATTGGCAGAATATAGTCGACGTAGATCTCCACAAAAGAAAGCAACATTACAGTGCTGAAAAGTTTGTGAGACAAGTTCTTGCCAAGATGCAAGTTCACACTGGACTCGCGGCGCAGTGTGACGGATCCAGTAACAGCTGTCACGAGAAAAAGCCACCCCAAGGCGCAGTGTGGTGACGGATCCAGTAACAGCTGTCACGAGAAAAAGCCACCCCAAGGCGCAGTGTGGTGACGGATCCAGTAACAGCTGTCACGAGAAAAAGCCACCCCAAGGCGCAGTGTGGTGACGGATCCAGTAGCAGCTGTCACGAGAAAAAGCCACCCCAAGAAAGAAATCTTACATTCTTTTTATCCGAAAGCTTACTGCACATTGTCCATAGAAACGTGCATGTTTTCTGCTTCGTTCTGACAATGATATTCATCGCCAGATGCTCAGGTTTTCGTTTTCTTCCTGGGTGCAATGTCGGCATGCTCCCTCCCACTTGCTTAGTTCCGGAGCACGTGGCTGCCGGGACAAATTGCAGATAAGGTTTTCAATCGAGTAGCGTGTGGGCTGACTTGTGCCCTCTTCAATAACTGTCAAAATTCTTAAGCAAATGCAAAATTTTGATTCATCGATCTTATACTGCCTGCCTAAATTCATCTTGAACGCATTCCCATTGAAATCAATTCATATGAGGATTATGCTTCATTGCAGACCTGCGTTATGGCCGATCAGCCAGTCAGATGGTTTCTACCAAACCGTTTTGGCATTCATGGCCGGTTTCAATAGTTCTGTCCAAATTACATGAAAGGGAAAATTATGTAGAAAGGAGGGTATGGAACAAGAGTTCCTGAAAACTGAAGGTTGACGCCTAGTTTGCGTAATATCTATTTACAGTTACAGAAGGATAAAGAAGTATTTCTCAAGACAAATGCACTAGATTGCGTAATATCTCTTTACAGTTACAGAAGGATAAAGAAGTATTTCTCAAGACGAATGCACTAGTTTGCGTAATATCCCTTTACAGTTACAGAAGGATAAAGAAGTATTTCTCAAAACAAATGCACTAGATTGCGTAATATCTCTTTACAGTTTCAGAAGGATAAAGAAGTATTTCTGAAGACAAATGCACTAGTTTGCGTAATATCTCTTTACAGTTACAGAAGGATAAAAAAGTATTTCTCAAGACGAATGCAGACGTCCATGACCTTCCATCCCTACAAACCTCGGTCGCGTTTCACTCCTGGTCTCGCAGCTTTCTGGGGCAGCGCCACGCTTTTGGCAGATTTCTGGGGCAGTGCCACGCTTTTTGAAACTTTCTGGGGCAGTGCCACGCTTTTTGCCAGGGTGAAAGCGACGCAGACTGCATTAGCATCTGCTCCACCTATCCTAGGTGAAGGATAGAAAACGACACTTGGTCTGGGAATACTTTCTAGATCTGCGTCGCATTAAACCCGATACCTGGCAAACGCTAGGAGAAAAGCGTTCCACGTGGCTGGGAAATGCCAGGGCTTATAGAAAAGGTCTGCGCCGGCGGATCACGACAGGCTTCGCTCCTTTCACGTCCAAGACGTCACTGGGTCTCCATCTCTTCGACACGCCAGGCGCCGCCCATGAATCCCCAAACAGCGGCGTTCCTTTGCCACTGCTGAAGCCTGCACGCACGACCGTTGATGAAAAGAGAAGGCTACGAAATCAAGCAAGTTCTAAAGTGACCATAAGCAGCGAGCGCATCCGATTCCAATGGGGTTAAGGGCACTGCTGACGTATCGTCATATGATTCACTTCTAAGATGTTGGCAGCGTGATGATCTTGCTTCACTATATCAAGACAGTCATGGGAAGATGCTATTTGCATTTTGGAAAACGCAAAAGAGGTCACAAAGAACTGGACGGACGACTAAACGAAATAATCTATTTTTCGTGCTTTAAAAATACTGCTAGGGAATTTCGGTGAACGAACCCAAAGAAATGGGAACACATCTAAACCAATTCATGACTACAATATGTTTTTGGTTCGCATGAACCGACGTCAGATGTAATGATTCATAAGTACACTTCAGTTGCGGGGATGTACGGAACGACGACGGCAGAATGGAATCCAAACGATACGCTAAGACGTCCCGAAGGTTTGATGTAGTTTCAGCCTCCGCGAACCTTCCATATCTGTCATGTCAGAAATGTCGTTAGGATCATCTGGCCTCCTCGTTTTGGTTAGTCTCGACGTGAACTGACAGACAGTCTGTCTGCGGAGACGACATGCGAGATTAATACTCACCAGAAAATGAAATATGGCTTTCGTTGATGAGGTCAGAGAATGGGCAATGACTATATTCAATTCCCACTGGACATCGTCAACACTGAGATACGACAACACTACATCTTGTGGAGAATATATATAAGCCAGTACGTTACTT
>JAWQFJ010021928.1:45000-47500 GCA_034096865.1 Theodoxus fluviatilis
AAAACAAAATAAAACAAAAAAACGAAACAAAAAACCTCACACACATACTCACACACACACACACACACACACACACACACACACACACACACACACACACACACACACACACACACACACACACACACACACACACACACACACACACACACACACGCACACACACACACACACACACACACGCACACACACACGCACGCACACACACACACACACACACACGCACACACACACACACACACACACACACACGCACGCACACACACACACACACGCACGCACGCACGCACGCACGCACGCACGCACGCACGCACGCACGCACGCGCACGCACGCACGCACGCACGCACGCACGCACACACACACACACACACACACACATACTCACACACACACACACACACACACACACACACACACACACACACGCACGCACGCACGCACACACACACACACACACACACACAAACAGAGCATTGTTCTATTCGTCGGCAAATGGACATAATTTCTTTTGCGACTTGCGACCGCCATGTTGGCAACGGCAAGCGGAATCTTGCCAGGAAACTTGCCACGTGTGAAGGCACCCTGAAGACCAAAGTACTTGCATTGCTGCCAAAGGCTTGTTCTAAAATTATTCCTGCAGTGCGAAACTGAATGCCATAAACTTTGCCTCGATCCAGCAGTTTCGCCGTCCGCGTCGAAGTATCGGAATCGTGCAATTTGATGTTACAAACTGCAACCTCACTAAGCTGCTGTGTACTTTACACTAGCACAAGGACACCCTTATTCTACTCGCCTCTGTCAAGCAGGGTACTTGGTGTAAGTTGCAAGTTGCAAGTCCTTCATTCCAGGCAAAGGTTCGCACGCGTAAGAAAGAAAAAATGACTGGCATGGTTCCTCAGCTCGTTAAGAGTCTGGGCGAGCGTTCGATCAAAAGTTTTACATGCCTTTTTTGTATTTTGCCTGGATTTGCCACGAACGCGGACATCTGGCGAGGTCACAATTAGTGCGAGTTCTCTTTTTTATATAAATATATATATGATCTACGGGTTCTTGATTATCTCACTGAATCCATTCGCCTATGTATGGATACTGCTCGACTGTGGATTATCATTGCAAAGGTGGACCCATTTATAATTAGATTGAGTTCTTGAACTATGATATATCAAAACTGATTGTACAGATAAAAGAAATGGCTTGCAGGAGAAAGACATCCACATTATCAAGCATGAGCAAGCTTCCATTATTTGAACTATTTCTGGCCTAAAGTACATCGCACAGCATTACACAAGGGATGGAGGTCTGGGTCCTGTTCCTCGCCTTTGTTTCCAGCTCTGTGCGGATTTTGTCACCTCCTGAAGACCCCAAGCGGTTTCACAGCCTTTAATCAAATTGGAAGTGCCCTGACTAGGAACATAATCAGGTTACGCCAACATTGTTTGCAGCCTGAATCTCAATACAAGTCAAGAAAAAATGCTTTCTCCTAACAACTTCTCTGACGAGAGATAGAGAGAGAGAGAGAGAGAAAGAAAGACAGAGATAGAGAGAGAGACAGAGAGAGAGAGAGAGAGAGAGAGAGGGGGGGGGAGAGACAAGGCTAAATTTTAAAAGTCAGAGAAATCGACAAAGAGAGTGTTCTCATTGAGGACGAAGCGGAGAGACATGAGCAAGAGACCAAACAGTACGCCCCAGAAGTAAACTATGACACAAAGAAACAAGGATGCAGTGACGCAGAGACTTATGATAGCAATACGGACACAGAGAGAGAGAGAGAGAGAGAGAGAGAGAGAGAGAGAGAGAGAGAGAGAGAGAGAGAGAGAGAGAGAGAGAGAGAGAGAGACAAACAAAGACAGAATGGCCAAGAGGAAATACCTGTGGAAGGGCAGTGCAGAGCGACACGGGTAGGGAGAGGGAGGAGACGCTGCAGGTGCCTGTCTGACTGCTGTCCTCGGCTTGACCAGCTCTGCTGTGGTCGACTCCAGCGTCTCCACCCTTTTATACTGCCGTCTCTCCCTCCCTTGCATGGCTTGGCCTAGCCCACGCCCCTCTCTTTCTCCTCCCCCACACCCCGCCCGCCCTCGTGGCAGCCCTCCCCGTCCCTTCCTTTCCTTCTCTTCCAGCGACTTCCCCACCCCCAGGCCTACTCCGACCCCCCACTCTACCCCAACCCCCCACCCTCCACCCACTCGGCATCGTCGCACTCGTTGACAGTCTGGATTGTGATTTCTTCCGATGTCGGTCTACGCCCTTAGTCTACTGGGGGGTCGCTTGCCGCCCAGCCTCATCAAGGGGTGACCTCCCTCCCCCAGTCTCCATCCCCTTCCCCCTACTCTACCCCCTCCTCCCACCTCCCCTTCCTACTTTCCATAGCACCCTGGCAGAGTCAGCACCACCCACCGGATGTGCGTGAGTTGCGACGACCAATGGGATTGCAGCTTGGAGTGGTGCCGTTTCTGGAAAGTGGGTTCTTCTGCGACGCTCGTTGTTTCCTCCTCCTTCTTT
>JAWQFJ010021928.1:55000-65455 GCA_034096865.1 Theodoxus fluviatilis
ACAATCTACAAAGTGAAACATCTCTTAGTAACTGCAATATTTATAAATAATATCAGCCTGGTTTTAAAAGTTCACGCTGCCAATCAAATGCCTCCACATCAGTTCAAACAATTTTAATAAATTCAAAATTCAAAGTTGCGCATTCGATGTGGAGCCCTCTCGCACCAACTGACCGCCTGAAATTGGCACTAACAAAACATTTGTTTAACAGAGGTGAGAAACTTTCGCGTCAAAGGAAATGCAGTTGCAGTCCTACCGCTGAGAGTGTCATCAATTAATCCGTTTCTTGATGCATCTTCCTGAAACGGTATACAACATCTACAACTAGAAACGCACAGACAGTAAAACACACACACACACACACACACACACACACACACACACACACACACTCACACGCACACGCACACACACACACGCACGCGCACACACACACACACACACACACACAACCTTTCCCGAGGAGAAATCATTTAAGATACTTTTTTTAATTAACCAGAATGGGTGAGATGTTTACAGAATCTTTCAATACAGCCATGCTACTACTAATGCTTGCATTCACATGGCAGATCCATCCTTTGGAGTTGCTGATCCACCAGCGCTTATTGCAGACAATGGGAAACATGCTGATGGAGGCTGGACAGAGCTTATTGCAGACAATGGGAAACATGCTGATGGAGGCTGGACAGAGCTTATTGCAGACAATGGGAAACATGCTGATGGAGGCTGGACAGAGCTTATTGCAGACAATGGGAAACATGCTGATGGAGGCTGGACAGAGCTTATTGCAGACAATGGGAAACATGCTGATGGAGGCTGGACAGAGCTTATTGAAGACAATGGGAAACATGCTGATGGAGGCTGGACAGAGCTTATTGCAGACAATGGGAAACATGCTGATGGAGGCTGGACAGAGCTTGTTGCAGACAATGGGAAACATGCTGATGGAGGCTGGACAGAGCTTATTGCAGACAATGGGAAACATGCTGATGGAGGCTGGACAGAGCTTATTGCAGACAATGGGAAACATGCTGATGGAGGCTGGACAGAGCTTGTTGCAGACAATGGGAAACATGCTGATGGAGGCTGGACAGAGCTTATTGCAGACAATGGGAAACATGCTGATGGAGGCTGGACAGAAACATGCTGATGGAGGCTGGACAGAGCTTATTGCAGACAATGGGAAACATGCTGATGGAGGCTGGACAGAGCTTGTTGCAGACAATGGGAAACATGCTAATGGAGGCTGGACAGAGCTTGTTGCAGACAATGGGAAACATGCTGATGGAGGCTGGAGGCTTTTGTCGGAATTCGAACGTGACCGGTCCTCCAATACTGGGTCGCGTGGGTACTTTCTTCAAATCGAGATACGCCCGAAAATGCATCCATCCATTGTGAGATTTAACTCGATTCAGAAAGCTGTATCATTCCTGAATATACTCCAATAGTTTTAGATTTCAAATCTACCGCTAACTGATTAGGTTGTAAGTCTTTAGATAGGCACTGCACTTTCAGGGTGGAACAAACTTCATCTGACTGCATAACACCTCACCTCGACATTACATCACATCTGTCGTGCTCGAGAACAAATCTGTCAAGTATTTCGTATGGTCACTCATCTAAACACTCAGCTTATTTTCATTGGCCGTTGAGGGGTGCACGTTATAATTAGCTCTGGGTCACATTCCATTGATATAGTTTGATTACGAGTAGGGGTTTGCCATGCAAAATATAGCTCAAATTTGAAAAGCCGTTTTCTAGAAAACCTTTTTTATGTGTATACATATTTAACATTTCATAACTCGGCAACCTCTGCACATATCATAATACTTGTGGTATCATTTTGAAGGACATTTAGTATACTTTACGATGACACTAAAATCTGAAAAAATCACCACAAGTATCCGAGCGACTCATGTGGAAGGATTGGTTACATATTAGAAAGAACAATTCTGCCATGTAAGACCGCTTCATCAAGTACTGCCGACACAAAAACAACATAAGTTTGCTTGAAATGCTCACAAAGGATTAGGCTCTTTTAATCAACAACAACAACAACAACAACAACAACAACACGTCCATCTCAGGCACGTCTTCAAAGCTCGCTTTTCCCGTCGAGCTGTTTTAGTGCGCGGAACTACGAGTTGATGACTTTTTTTTTGCGCAGGACAGCAGAAAGTAACGTACTGGCTTATATATATTCTCCACAAGATGTAGTGTTGTCGTATCTCAGTGTTGACGATGTCCAGTGGGAATTGAATATAGTCATTGCCCATTCTCTGACCTCATCAACGAAAGCCATATTTCATTTTCTGGTGAGTATTAATCTCGCATGTCGTCTCCGCAGACAGACTGTCTGTCAGTTCACGTCGAGACTAACCAAAACGAGGAGGCCAGATGATCCTAACGACATTTCTGACATGACAGATATGGAAGGTTCGCGGAGGCTGAAACTACATCAAACCTTCGGGACGTCTTAGCGTATCGTTTGGATTCCATTCTGCCGTCGTCGTTCCGTACATCCCCGCAACTGAAGTGTACTTATGAATCATTACATCTGACGTCGGTTCATGCGAACCAAAAACATATTGTAGTCATGAATTGGTTTAGATGTGTTCCCATTTCTTTGGGTTCGTTCACCGAAATTCCCTAGCAGTATTTTTAAAGCACGAAAAATAGATTATTTCGTTTAGTCGTCCGTCCAGTTCTTTGTGACCTCTTTTGCGTTTTCCAAAATGCAAATAGCATCTTCCCATGACTGTCTTGATATAGTGAAGCAAGATCATCACGCTGCCAACATCTTAGAAGTGAATCATATGACGATACGTCAGCAGTGCCCTTAACCCCATTGGAATCGGATGCGCTCGCTGCTTATGGTCACTTTAGAACTTGCTTGATTTCGTAGCCTTCTCTTTTCATCAACGGTCGTGCGTGCAGGCTTCAGCAGTGGCAAAGGAACGCCGCTGTTTGGGGATTCATGGGCGGCGCCTGGCGTGTCGAAGAGATGGAGACCCAGTGACGTCTTGGACGTGAAAGGAGCGAAGCCTGTCGTGATCCGCCGGCGCAGACCTTTTCTATAAGCCCTGGCATTTCCCAGCCACGTGGAACGCTTTTCTCCTAGCGTTTGCCAGGTATCGGGTTTAATGCGACGCAGATCTAGAAAGTATTCCCAGACCAAGTGTCGTTTTCTATCCTTCACCTAGGATAGGTGGAGCAGATGCTAATGCAGTCTGCGTCGCTTTCACCCTGGCAAAAAGCGTGGCACTGCCCCAGAAAGTTTCAAAAAGCGTGGCACTGCCCCAGAAATCTGCCAAAAGCGTGGCGCTGCCCCAGAAAGCTGCGAGACCAGGAGTGAAACGCGACCGAGGTTTGTAGGGATGGAAGGTCATGGACGTCTGCATTCGTCTTGAGAAATACTTTTTTATCCTTCTGTAACTGTAAAGAGATATTACGCAAACTAGTGCATTTGTCTTCAGAAATACTTCTTTATCCTTCTGAAACTGTAAAGAGATATTACGCAATCTAGTGCATTTGTTTTGAGAAATACTTCTTTATCCTTCTGTAACTGTAAAGGGATATTACGCAATCTAGTGCATTTGTCTTGCGAAATACTTCTTTATCCTTCTGTAACTGTAAATAGATATTACGCAATCTAGTGCATTTGTCTTGAGAAATACTTCTTTATCCTTCTGTAACTGTAAATAGATATTACGCAAACTAGGCGTCAACCTTCAGTTTTCAGGAACTCTTGTTCCATACCCTCCTTTCTACATAATTTTCCCTTTCATGTAATTTGGACAGAACTATTGAAACCGGCCATGAATGCCAAAACGGTTTGGTAGAAACCATCTGACTGGCTGATCGGCCATAACGCAGGTCTGCAATGAAGCATAATCCTCATATGAATTGATTTCAATGGGAATGCGTTCAAGATGAATTTAGGCAGGCAGTATAAGATCGATGAATCAAAATTTTGCATTTGCTTAAGAATTTTGACAGTTATTGAAGAGGGCACAAGTCAGCCCACACGCTACTCGATTGAAAACCTTATCTGCAATTTGTCCCGGCAGCCACGTGCTCCGGAACTAAGCAAGTGGGAGGGAGCATGCCGACATTGCACCCAGGAAGAAAACGAAAACCTGAGCATCTGGCGATGAATATCATTGTCAGAACGAAGCAGAAAACATGCACGTTTCTATGGACAATGTGCAGTAAGCTTTCGGATAAAAAGAATGTAAGATTTCTTTCTTGGGGTGGCTTTTTCTCGTGACAGCTGCTACTGGATCCGTCACCACACTGCGCCTTGGGGTGGCTTTTTCTCGTGACAGCTGTTACTGGATCCGTCACCACACTGCGCCTTGGGGTGGCTTTTTCTCGTGACAGCTGTTACTGGATCCGTCACCACACTGCGCCTTGGGGTGGCTTTTTCTCGTGACAGCTGTTACTGGATCCGTCACACTGCGCCGCGAGTCCAGTGTGAACTTGCATCTTGGCAAGAACTTGTCTCACAAACTTTTCAGCACTGTAATGTTGCTTTCTTTTGTGGAGATCTACGTCGACTATATTCTGCCAATGGATACTGACGAGTGTGTGGATGATTGACTAAGTCACTTTGTAAATGTCAGAACACCCATGTGGCCAAATGATCTCACGCAATTGCTTCGAGTCGTTTATATGTCTTAAGACATGCCTCTGTAAATGGCAACCCTGTCGCGTCAGTATGGACAAGTTATGCTTTGTTTTGAATAATAAACCTAATCACTTCTAATTGGTTTCTTCCAGTGCTTGTGAAATGTTGTGCCGGCCAAGATTTTGTTAGGAGAATGCAAATCTTTTTTTTTCTTTTATCACCCGTTGCCTTCTACAAGTGGAACATCATCTTGCCATGAATATACATCAACAGTTCAACGCACAAAGTCCTTCGTGTCTCTGTAGAATGGACAAAAGGGGCCAAAATAAGTGGAAGAGCCTTTTAAAAGAGAAACTGAGAGAAGAAGATGTATAAAAAGAGAGTGAAAGAAGTGGAGAATTGAGACGTATTTCTGTCTAGAGTCGTGGAGTGGGATCCCATTTTGCAACACCTTCCTTCCGGTTAGCATCGCCTTCCTCGTCCCTGGGGTGGCGCGAGGCAGTCCACGGCGGGGAAAAAGCTGGACAGGCATGAGTGCTGACCTCTAGACTAAGGGTCAGGAGATATCGGGGTCTTCAGTGAGGCCGCCTTGCTAGAGTTCCTCAGAGGCCATCTTGCCCTCATCGCTGCTCGGCTCTGGCTTGGGGCGACGTTTCCACGAGAATTTCTTGCGGCGATGCGATGGCTTGTTTCTCACGACTCAATCTCCGTAGAAGGCGCCATGCCATTCACTGCCAAGCGACGTTGCTTTTTACATCTCCTCATGCGATATCCACATGCCATCTTAATGGATCGTCGTACAACCCCATCACCTTTTCCATTTAAAAGTGGGCTTTTTCTATGCTATTTTATCACACATTTTGGAATGGGGAGAAAATCAGACACTTTGTATCCACCGTCCTATCCAAAAGAAAAAAAAGCCTCTCAACGTAATCATTCGGCCTCCATCGTCAGAATGGCGTCCTCCATTTTTGTGTAAACAGAATCCACGAACCTGACGTCTCCACGATACAATTCACGTCAAGACGTAGTTGAGGGATTTTCGTATCTGTCGTGAGGTAATGTCTTGTCTTGCACATTAGAAACGAGCGCCTATTTAATGGAACCGATTCCTGGTACAGTGCAATATGGTTGAGAGAGAGAACGAACGAACGAACGAACTTACTTTATTTTACAAGGGTAGTGAATTAGGCAGTAGTGCCTTTCTTACATTCAGCCCTTTAGAGAGAGAGAGAGAGAGAGACAGAGAGAGACAGAGAGAGATAGAGAGAGATAGAGAGAGAGACAGAGAGAGACAGAGAGAGACAGAAAGAGACACAGAGAGACAGAGAGAGAGAGCGAGTGAGAGAGAGACAGAGAGAGAAAAAGAGAGAGATAGAGAGAGAGGGAGAGAGAGAGAGCGAGAGAGAGAGAGCGAGAGAGAGAGAGCGAGAGAGAGAGAGCGAGAGAGAGACAGATAGAGAGAGAGTGAGAGAGAGAGATCGAGAGAGAGAGAGAAAGAGACAAAGAGACAAAGAGAGAGGGAAAAGGCGAGAAAGAGAGAGAGAGAGTGAGAGAGAGAGAGAGAGAAAGAGAGAAAGAGAGAGAGACAGAGAGACAGGGAGAGCGGACTAAAAACTCGCCGCTTGTCGTGGCTACGAGCCTAGCTGACGAAATGGTTTTGTTCCGTGTTAGCAGCGTTTCCCAATTGCTTTTATCGAGCTTGCCCATGTGGGGGAAATTTTTCCGACACTGGGGACAAGAGTTACGGCTATCACACACGGATCTGAGCTCTCCTTCTTGACCCAAGATGGCAGATCCATTCCTCTTTGCCTGTCTCTCTGGTCAACCACGACCGGTGGAAGTCCGAGCGTCGCTCTTTTTTCCTTCCCCCCTTCTCTGTCTCTCTTTCACTCTCGTTCCTTCTTCCCAGATTGCCTGTCAAACTTCCGGTCTGCGATTTGACATCGTTGTCGACGTCAGGGTCGTTTCCTTGTTCCCCCCTCGATTAACATTGCCTCACCGTCGTCAAAGCGATGACCAAAGCCTCCACTGATCACATCTCGTCTTCTTCGCCGCTTCTCTCGCTTCGATGTTGCTTGTCTTGGAGAAGGTGACGACAGCAATGCTTGTCTTGGAGAAGGTGACGACAGCAATGCTTGTCTTGGAGAAAGTGACGACAGCAATGCTTGTCTTGGAGAAGGTGAAGACAGCAATGCTTGTCTTGGAGAAGGTGACGACAGCAATGCTTGTCTTGGAGAAGGTGACGACAGCAATGCTTGTCTTGGAGAAAGTGACGACAGCAATGCTTGTCTTGGAGAAGGTGACGACAGCAATGCTTGTCTTGGAGAAGGTGACGACAGCAATGCTTGTCTTGGAGAAGGTGACGACAGCAATGCTTGTCTTGGAGAAGGTGACGACAGCAATGTTTGTCTTGGAGAAGGTGACGACAGCAATGCTTGTCTTGGAGAAGGTGACGACAGCAATGCTTGTCTTGGAGAAGGTGACGACAGCAATGCTTGTCTTGGAGAAGGTGACGACAGCAATGCTTGTCTTGGAGAAGGTGACGACAGCAATGCTTGTCTTGGAGAAGGTGACGACAGCAATGCTTGTCTTGGAGAAGGTGACGACAGCAATGCTTGTCTTGGAGAAGGTGACGACAGCAATGCTTGTCTTGGAGAAGGTGACGACAGCAATGCTTGTCTTGGAGAAGGTGACGACAGCAATTCTTGTCTTGGAGAAGGTGACGACAGCAATGCTTGTCTTGGAGAAGGTGACGACAGCAATGCTTGTCTTGGAGAAGGTGACGACAGCAATGCTTGTCTTGGAGAAGGTGACGACAGCAATGCTTGTCTTGGAGAAGGTGACGACAGCAATGCTTGTCTTGGAGAAGGTGACGACAGCAATGCTTGTCTTGGAGAAGGTGACGACAGCAATGCTTGTCTTGGAGAAGGTGACGACAGCAATGCTTGTCTTGGAGAAGGTGACGACAGCAATGCTTGTGCGACAATGACAATGCTGACGTCATGAAGCTTCGGGGCTGGCGGATGGGATGGTGAGTCGTTGGTCGAGTGGGGTGGGATGGAATGAACCGGGGTGGGGGGTGGGGGTGGAGTGGGGCGGGGTCGAATGGGGTGAGAATGGTTGGAGTGGGGTGGCGGGGTGAGCTGCTGCAAAGGAGGCGGCGTCATGCTAGCAGCATCGATGATGATGCGGCAGCCGCAGCTGATGTTATAATGCAGTAGTGGCAGGGTGTGGAGTAGTGGTAGTAGTAGTTGTGGTAGTAGTAGTAGTAGTAGTAGTAGTAGTAGTAGTAGTAGTAGTAGTAGTAGAAGTAGCAGCCGCCGCCGCAACAGCAGCAGCAGCAGCAGCAGCAGTAGTAGTAGTAGTAGTTGTGGTGGTAGTAGTAGTAGAAGTAGTAGTAGTAGTTGTGGTGGTAGTAGTAGTAGTAGTAGTAGTAGTAGTAGTAGTAGTTGTGGTGGTAGTAGTAGTAGTAGTAGTAGTAGTAGTAGTAGTAGTAGTAGTTGTGGTAGTAGTAGTAGTAGTAGTAGTAGTAGTAGTGTGGTGGTAGTAGTAGTAGTAGTAGTAGTTGTTGTTGTGGTGGTGATAGTAGTAGTAGTAGTAGTAGTAGTAGTAGTAGTAGTTGTGGTGGTAGTAGTAGTAGTAGTAGTTGTGGTGGTAGTAGTAGTAGTAGTAGTAGTAGTAGTGGTGGTGGTAGTAGTAGTAGTAGTAGTAGTAGGTGGTTAGTAGTAGTAGTAGTAGTAGCAGCAGCAGCAGCATTGTAGTGATAGCAGTGTGGTGGTGATAGTAGTAGTAGTAGTAGTAGTAGTAGTAGTAGTAGCAGCAGCAGCAGCAGCAGCAGTAGTAGTAATAGTAGTAGTAGTAGTAGTAGTGGTAGTAGTAGTAGTAGTAGTAGTAGTAGTAGTAGTAGTAGTAGTAGTAGTAGTAGTAGTAGTAGTAGTAGTATTAGTAGCCGCAGCAGCAGCAGCAGCAGTAGTAGTAGTAGTAGTAGTAGTAGTAGTAGTAGTAGAAGTGGCGTTAGCAGGAAAAGTATGAATCTGTGGAGGAGGAGCAGCAGCAGTAGTAGTAGGATTGGTACTGATGGTGGTGACTGTTGTAATAGTTGTAATCATAGTGGTAATAGTAAGTGATGGTGATAGTGGAGGTAGTAAGTGATGGTGATAGTGATGGTGATAGTGATGGTGATAGTGGAGGTAGTGATTGTTGTAATAGTTGTAATCATAGTGGTAATAGTAAGTGATGGTGATAGTGGTGACTGTTGTAATAGTTGCAATCATAGTGGTAATAGTAAGTGGAAGCAAGCCCTAGTCACCCCCATCCACAAAAAGGGAAGCAAGACAACAGCCAGCAACTATCGACCTGTAAGCTTGACATGCATCCTCTGCAAGGTTATGGAAAAGCTGGTGAGAGACAAAATAATGAGCCATTTACAGAGCAACTCGCTTATCAGCAAAGAACAGCATGGTTTCATCCCGGGGAGGTCGTGCGTCACGCAACTTCTGGAGGTGTTGGACACGTGGACAAGCATTCTCGACGAAGGAGGAGGGGTGGATATTGTCTACATGGACTATCAAAAAGCGTTTGATTCTGTGCCCCACCGACGTCTACTGAAGAAAACGGAGGCCTTTGGCATCAGAGGTAAGGTACTGAAGTGGCTGGAAAACTTTTTGACAGACAGGAAGCAAAAAGTCGTCGTGAACGGCACACAGTCGCAGGAGGCGCAGGTGACCAGCGGGATCCCACAAGGATCTGTAATCGGGCCGATAATGTTCGTCCTCTTCATAAATGACCTTCCCACCATCACAAAGTGCCCAGTCAAAATGTTCGCAGACGATACCAAGCTGTACACCAGGAGTGACGTTGAGGGGGGACCGCAGGACTTACAAACCGACCTTGACAAACTACAGATCTG
Source organism: Theodoxus fluviatilis (assembly GCA_034096865.1). Lineage (NCBI taxonomy): Eukaryota > Metazoa > Mollusca > Gastropoda > Cycloneritida > Neritidae > Theodoxus > Theodoxus fluviatilis. The sequence continues at coordinate 64,543 of JAWQFJ010021928.1, forward strand.
GTCTGAAGAGTGGCTTCTAAAGTTCCACCCGCAGAAATGCAGTGTTGTGAAGATGGGGTCCAAAAAGACACAAGCGACATACTTCATGAACAGTAAAGATGCTGATGGAAAACCCCAGAGATTGCAGCTTGCGGAGAGTGGTGCAGAAAAGGACCTCGGAGTGATGATTGACAGCACTTTATCCTTCAAGGACCAAGTAGCACATGCAACATCGAAGGCAAACCGTGTCATTGGAGTCATCCGCCGGTCTTTCGACTATCTGACAGAGCAGACCTTCGTCCTGCTGTACAAAAGCTTGGTGAGACCCAGATTGGAGTACGGCCACTGTGTCTGGCAACCACACATGAAAACGCTATGCAGTGACATCGAGGACGTTCAGCGTAGGGCAACCAAACTGCTGTCATCACTCAGAAACAAGACGTACCCAGAGAGACTCCGAGCACTCAAACTCCCAACCCTGGAGCACAGACGCAAGAGAGGAGATATGATAGAGGTGTACAAATACCTCCATGGTTACTACGATGTGCAGAAACCAACGTTCAAGCTGTCCAGCAACACTAAATTGCGTGGAAACTCGCTGAAACTCCATAAAGACAGCTTTCGGCTGAACATCAGGAAGAACTTCTTCTCACAACGTATCATCAAAACCTGGAATAACCTACCAGATGCAGTTGTCACAGCTGCCTCAGTCCATGACTTCAAAGTTGCACTCGACGAACACTGGAAAGATCTCCCCACCCTCTACACACCAGAATGCCAAAATATGCAATAGATCTAGTAGTTAGCCCGCCACGCATTGCAGCAAAGTTAGTTTATCACATGGAACGTCGAACAGGCCTCACAAAAGGCCTCAAACGTCGTAAAAGTCAAGTCAAGTCAAGTCAAGTCAAGTGATGGTGATAGTGGTGACTGT
>JAWQFJ010021930.1:0-11975 GCA_034096865.1 Theodoxus fluviatilis
GACACGCGAAAACTGGGAGGTCACTCTGTCGGAAATCTCGCTAAAATCAGCTTTCTATTGTCTTTATAGTAAAACAAAGAGCCGGATTTTATTCAATTAAAATTCATAACTTTTAAACAAATTGACCCACAGTGTTCATACTTATACCATTGGAATGATCTTTTTATGCTCTTTTCAATGAACTACATTTCATTCGTGTCATTTACCTTTCGTTTTTTCTCGCACATACCTATATAATACACCTCCTCCTCTGTGTGAGTGTGTGAGTGTTAATTCAGCGTCTATGACAAGCCAATGCAAAACAAAACATGTCATAATAGGAGCTTCCTGAACCTATCCATCATGTTTAAAATATATGGTCGATTGTTTCCTGGGCCGATAGCTTGCAAGGGGGTTTAGGGAAAAGAACGTTATAAATGCTTTACAAACACTCCGTCATATCAATTCTCAAATGGCTAAGCTGGTAGAGCGTTGCACTCTTGGTCATGCATGACCAGGTTCGATTCTGCACTGAAACTTTCTTTTCTCTCTTTTTTCGAGAGGTTGTGGGTTCGAACCCGACCTGGTTTTTTGTGTGTGTGTGTGTGTGTGTGTGTGTGTGTGTGTGTGTGTTTTCCTCCTCTTTTCTCGAGAGGTTGCGGGTTCGAACCCGTTCTTTTATCTCTTTTTTAAAATAAATATACGAAAACCTGGAGGTTCAGCGCCAGCGGTTTTTATTTGATCTCATTTTGGAATGACAAGCATAAAGAGAAATTTTATCGCGCATCACGAAGCTGATGACGTCAAACTCTTGATGACGCCGGCGTGTGCGTTCCGAGCTCAGAGACCGCTAACAGACGCTAAAATGGACTCCACTACACAGAGTCAGGCCTGGCTAGCAAAATACATCCTACCTGAACAATACAGACCATGGAAGGGAAGTTGTGGCTTCCTTGGCGGAGGGCTGTGCTCTCAGATTACTCTCTAGTCTTTCATGTTACCCCAGCCATAACTTTTTGTGTGGATGTGTGCCTAGTCTCAAAGCACTGCCTTCATTGATGAGAGACGTGAGACGCTTAGAGGAGCACAAAGCACTGTTATTTCATTCTTTCCCTAGCGAGGTAAGAACAAGTTTGCGAAGAAGTCGACACTAGAAGATTATACCTCGTTTCCAAAATGGCGGTGACTGCGAGCCTTGCTTGCCACCTTTACCGTCTGCAAGCTTGATCTCTATTACCAACATTTGACACACTGCGTCTAATGACCGACCCTCCCCCACCATTTCTGTCGCCACGTCCGGGCTGAGCCAGGGATTGGGGGGCTTGCCATTGTGTGCGTGCCTGGGCCCGGCTTGCTTTGTGCAGGTATCGACTCCCGGTCTAAATCAAGGAGATCTCGTCCTGGTCTAATGACTGTCGACTGCTGTGACTGTTGCCTTGGATGGACAGGTTTTCACACAGTCCACTACAGCCTGAGTGTGTGAACGAGAAAGATTGAGCGTCGAGGGATATCACGTGACTTGGTTTCTGCTGAGGAGAGTCGAGGTTGTAAGCTGCAACTAGAGTGAAGAGTGATACTGAAATGATAGTTTTGGCCTACGGTTGCTAGTACCGATGAAAACAGTACTGGTGTGCGTGAGTAGACGAAGACTCATAGATTTCTAATGAAATGTTAATCACAACGACAAGGCACGTACAAAACACACACACACACACACACACACACACACACACACACACCATGCAAAGCACACACACCATGCAAGCACATACACAAATCACACACAAATCACGCACACACACACACACACACACACACACACACACACACACACACACACACACACACACACACACACACACACACACCATGCAAAGCACACACACCATGCAAAGCACACACACCATGCAAGCACACACACAAATCACACACAAATCACGCACACACACACACACACACACACACACACACACACACCATGCAAAGCACACACACAAATCACACACAAATCACACACGCAAATCACACACAAATTACGCGCGCACACACACATACACACACGCGCGCGCGCGCGCGCACACACACACAAGCACAAAGTCACACACACACACACACATACACACACACAAGCACAAAGTCACACACACACACACACGCACACACACACAAGCACAAAGTCACACACACGCGCGCACGGACGCACGCGCATGCACGATAACACGGGCAATAAGGAAGAAAGTGCATTTTTATGAAACAATGAAACGTTTCCTTCATCAATCTCATCGACGATTTTTAAACAATTTTTCTTCTACAAAATCATATCATGTTACTATTTAGTGACTGTGAGTAATTATTTAAATCATCTCTTAGAGTTCTGTAGTCCAGGTTTTGACTACGTTCTTCTAGAATCAATCGATCATCTCCACAACAAATCGATAACCAGTCGTTCATTTCCCAGCCTGCACCTTAAGCAAACAAGACAGGAAGCTTGAGAGACAACGTCAATGAAAAGCCCTGTTCTGAAATCGAAGTAGACAAGGGAATCACATCATGCCGGAAACTAAAACGAAAGCTTTAGGTTAGATTATCACACAGCCGAAGTGGCTCGATGTCCTTCCCCCTCCTCCCCTTCCCTCTCCTCCTTTCCTCTTCCCCCTACCCCTTCCCCCTCCCCTCTCCCCCCTCCCCCCTCCCCCCTCCCCACCCTTCCCCCCTTCCCCCTCCCCCCTACCCCCTCCCCCTTCCCCCCCTTCCCCCTCCCCCCTCCCCCCTCCCCACCCTCCCCCCCTCCCCCCTCCCCCCTCCCCCTTCCCCCCTCCCCCTCCAACCCTCCCACCTCCCCCACCTCCCCCCAACCGCCCCCCCCCCCCCCCCCCGCCCTCTCACTTGGAACCCCTTGGGGCGTGTTGCTTTGCCTACCTAGTTGGAAAATAGTAGGCCGGTGTCATCATGTGTCAGACAGGAACTACCTTTACATCTGCTGTCATCATGTGTCAGACAGGAACTACCTTTACATCTGCTGTCATCATGTGTCAGACAGGAACTACCTTTACATCTGCTGTCATGAAGTGTCAGACAGGAACTACCTTTACATCTGCTGTCATCATATTGACACCTGCTGACACCGGCCTCTTCCTCGCGAGATCTTGCAAGGTTTCTAGCGTAAGAAACGCGTTTCAGCCCCCCCCCCCCCCCCCCCCCCCCCCCTCCACACTCCCCCCCCCCCCCTCTCCTCCCCCAATTCCGTCATCGTATGGGACATTCTGAACACAGAGATCATAGTGTCTCTGACACAGGTTGGTCACGTGACTTCGGCTCCACATTCCATTGATTCTACCAATCAAAATTCAACATGATCAGAAGACCATTGAGAGTAAAAAGAGGCGATTCTATTTCACTCCAATTATTTATCCCGATAGATAAACACAAATTTGGTGTTCTAATAAAACTAATCTATGAGATTTTCAGGAAATCATTTGAGAACTACTTTTAGCGCGAACGTGTCTATAAGGTTGCAAACTGCCCTGAGCACGTGCGATTGTGTATAGTAATACCAAAGATTATACAGTTATGAATAGTCTTTGGTAATACACGCGATCTTTGGACCTACGCAGCAAAAAGGATTCCTATGGGTCCGGGATGGTTTCGTGAATCTATGGTTATACTCTCGCAAGTAAATGCTTTCTGGCCGGAACCTGTGGTCTAACTGCCTTCACACTGTTTGACGAGCTCCACACTTCGATCATTCGGTGTCGACTGATGGAGTCAGTAAGTGATTTAACCTGTGTTGAACGTTAATCGAATGGAAGTTTCTTCTGTAGGAATCCGTCCGATTCCGAAGTTCGATATTATCGGATAGCTCAGAAGCAGTTTTTCTAAGTTTTATCCTTCTAAGCATACATTAAATTAATGATTCCTCATCAGCAAAAGCACTCAGTGGGTTTCTGTGTGTATCGAAGATTATGCAGACGGGATTGGTTGCCTTACTCGCTCAATGAAGTATAAATATTGCTGTTGTATTCAAAGTCCTTATAATTAGTAGAGTTCACAATATTACACTCTTGTGATTCGAATTTTACCGCATACAAGTTTTACATTCATGGGAAATCGATGTTTAGAAAATGAACTGACGGAAAAATGGCTGCCAGTATGGAGTGTATCACAACAAGCGGAGGAATACACTCACGATGTGATATGGCATTCAGCGTGGCTGTTCAGAACGGTAGTATGCATGTTATGGAAGAATTTAGGCTATCACGTGACCAACCTGTTGCTGAGACTATATTCACTAGTCTCAGCCACGCTGAATGCGTATGGGACTCTGCGGCCGAGTGGTGAGCGCGCTTGACCCGAGGTCGCTAGCGGCTAGCGAGTGCGGCGTTTGGTGCTGCGCGAATCACAGAGTTGCCTCCCTTGAGTAAGGTGCTTTACTCACGCTGCTTTTCCCCACCCAGGAGTAAAGCGGGTTCCCGTGAGGGCTGAGCCTGAAAATTGTGAAAGCCAACTTCGGCGCGTTCATCCGCAGCCTGGTTGCATGCTCCCCATACAGGGAGTGGAGAAAGTGACGGGATGATATAAAGACTGGTCCGATGACCAGGGGGTAAAATGTGTGCGCTTCGAGCATTCAGCAGTTGGAGAAAAGTCGCAATATAAAAAAGAGGACCTTTACCCTTACGTTTATGGTGCATTGACATTCTTTCGCTCATTAATGATCGTTAGGCAGCTTCTGTAGGCGGGATCAATGGGGAAAGCACATGTCAATAAAATCCAGAGCTTTTCATGCACGTCGTCCCAGTTAATCAATGTGTTGCAGCGACAAAGTCATGTCGTCAAAGAGAGAGCGAGAGAGAGAGAGAGAGAGAGAGAGAGAGAGAGAGAGAGAGAGAGAGAGAGAGAGAGAGAGAGAGAATAAACCCTCATATGAATGAGTGAGAAAATATGGACACGTGTATATACCAAAATATACCAGTTCCTTGCAGCCCACCACCCAGTGCTCTCCCCTCCGGCATGAGTACACGGTCAGCCCCTCAGCCTCTACTCGCTTGTTGAAACCATATGGGTCTTTGGACAGGCAGAGATAGGCGAGTATGCTTTTGAGTTGGACGATGTGCGAGGCGCAGTGCCGTGATTCTAACCCAGTGACGGGAAAAATCTGGTTTTGTCAAAATATCTTGACAATGTGACAATGTTATACTGGCTGCAACCCTGTGACTTGCATAGGTCCATCTGTGCGTAATGATACTTGGTGAAAATCTACGATGCACCCACCCATCTTTATGAATGCATTAGCTTTGTTCAACGTCTCGACATGCCAAAGCAAATATATATATCAAATGAACGAGCAAACAAACAAGCCTTGCTCAGCTTCAAATTTTCGGCTTTACTTGCCTTCCTCAGGAGTACACTGAAGGGTTTGACAATTCTAACTACGGGTTTCCACGTCACACATGACGACATACGTGGGCGAGGCCTGTCACACTGTTCGACCGCGATTGGCGAATCGGGTTTGCTGATTGGGACTCTGTCTGCCATTGTACATGCACAGAGCCCTGAAGGTCAATCTTAAAAGCAAGCTGTACTTATACACGAGGCATATATATATATATATATATATATATATATATATATATATATATATATATATATAGTATACACACACACACACACAAGAACTTCCCTTCCCTCTCAACTTGTTTACAATGTGGACAGGTGATTCTATCTCATTTTAAGTTTTTACTTCATGAATTCATTCACTTTAACTTTTCTAACAATTCAGTCATTCATCTCTCTGTTCACGTACTCTTCCTTCCATCTATCCTTAATCGTTCCTTTATTTGTTTGTTGATTCATTCATTCATATGTTCATTTGTTCGTTTATTCATTCATTCATTCATGCATTCATTCATGCATGCATTAATTTACTCAATAATCCCCCATTCTTTCCTTTTTCCTAAAAGTGAAAGACACATCTTGCAGTCACACTGCACAGCCTAAAACTAGATTTATCAACAGTAAAAAAACTGCTACATTATACACACGTTTCATCCGTCCCTCCTTCTCTCTTTCCAGCAGCCGCACAGACACAGACAACTGCGCATGTGCTACGTATGCAGTCGGCTTGACCCTGGCGATCGCTTCAAGGGAGGTCACTCTCACTGGCGTTTGTACCGGAAGGGCTTCTTCCAGGAGTGCCGCCATAACACTCCCTCCTCGCCCTGCAACACGCTCAATGACGTGGCAGAGGAGGGCGACGAAAACGCCGACCTGAAGCGCAACCCAGCCATGTTCGACACGAAGATCCTGTCATGTGATCTGGACCCCGACGACCCCAGGCTCTTCAACCTGCCGCCCATTTTCGCCACGCCAAGGTCGAAGTATGACCTTGACCGCAAGGGAAAGGGGAACCTTGTTCCCATGACCAGCGAGAGAACCTTCCTGTCCACTCGCGTCCACAAGAAATCATCAGACGAGAAGAAAAGAAGCCGTAAGTCGACCAGACGCGGCAGATCCGACACTAGAGACAGCCTCAGCCTCCCAGAAGTCCCCCATGGAAAAGTCAACTTGGTCATGACCCACGACGAGAGCCCTTACGGAACATACGAAGGAGGGGACGAGTCCATTGTCGCCCTGAAGAGGGACGCCTTAGGTCCATTGCTCGAACGCCCTTCCCCTCGCAAGAAGAGGGACGAAGAGGAGGAGAAGGAGAACACCCAGAAAAGGAGACGCAAGCGAGAGAAGGAGGGAAAAGTCCCCAAACATCCAAGCTTCGGACCTTGGGGCGAGGACTCCACCATGGACAAGTCCATCATACGCCACCACGAGCGGCAGCAGCAGGGACGCCTACTTCCGGACGGAGCCGGAAATGACGTCGATCGACGTCGGCGCAGGCGCAGACGGAAGCGAGGCGACGGCGCCAACCTGGAGTCGGACGAGCAGGAGTTTGGCTCGGACTTCTACTCGGACTTTGATGACGACCGCAGCTGGTCCTCCCAGTCGCTGACTTTCTCCAGGGAGACAACTTTGGAGGGAGACAACTCCTCCCTTTCCATGCTGGCGTCGCAGTTGCCGGCCCTGAGCTGGTGCGAGTGCGCGGACGTCGACCTCAGCGCGGCGCGATGCAAGGAGTGCTTCCAGGTGCGTCGGCCGGGATGGCTTGTGGGTCGAGTCGATCTGATTGGAGTGGGTTGTTAAATAATGATCGGAGTCAAGTTGAACCGGGTGTGTGGAGTCGATCTGATTGGAGTCAGGTTGTTAAATAATGATCTGAGTCAAGTTGAACCGGGTGTGTGGAGTCGATCTGATTGGAGTCAGGTTGTTAAATAATGATCTGAGTCAAGTTGAACCGGGTGTGTGGAGTCGATCTGATCGGAGTCAGGTTGTTAAATAATGATCGGAGTCAAGTTGAACCGGGTGTGTGGAGTCGATCTGATTGGAGTCAGGTTGTTAAATAATGATCTGAGTCAAGATGAACCGGGTGTGTGGAGTCGATCTGATTGGAGTCAGGTTGTTAAATAATGATCTGAGTCAAGATGAACCGGGTGTGTGGAGTCGATCTGATTGGAGTGGGTTGGCTCGTTGGTCGGTCGAGTCGATACGATCGGAGTCCGTATAAAAAAAAGGTTTGATTCAAATTAAGCCAAGTGTATTAGTTGGGACGGCTCGCTTTCTGACTTGAGTCGGTTTGAATGATTTGGGTCAAGTTGATTTGAAATGATCCGAGATACAGTGAATTTAGCTAGGCTGTGTTGACTTGAATAAAGATTTAAGGTTGGTTACTTTAGATTGAGTTAGATCATGTACCCTTCGATTAGGTTAGGCTGGGTTGGGTTAGGTACGGTTTGGTTGGGTTGCATTAGTTTGGGTTGGCTTGGGTAGGGTTAGGCAAGGCTAGACTAGGCTAGGCTAGGCTAGGCTAGGCTAGGCAAGGCTAGGCAAGGCTAGGCTAGGGTAGGAGGGGGTCGGGGGAAGAAGAAGGAGGGGGAGGGGAAGGAGGTTGGAGGGATAGAGTAATGGGGGAGGCGACACGCAAGGAACAGTTTCACAGGAAACAGGATGCTTGTGGCCGTGTGTTTGACACGTCACTATGGCGAGTAGTCTAGGCTTGCTTCCTACTTTAGCCTTTAGCGGACCGAGACAGCAACACCGTGAACATCCACAGGTACGTTGTGTGGTCTATACAGGCTTAGCCTTGATGTCTATGTATGCTTACACGTTGTTGTCTCGATTCAAATATGCAATTTCTGGAGTCGAAGACTTTGTAGCACGTTTGGGAAAGCAACAGCAACCAAAAAATTAGTTCCTGCCTTCTGTGTACTTGTAGGACGGTGGTCACAAGGAATGGTGCGTCTCAAGGTCACTCACCTGTGGTACCTGTGGCAAGGCAATACGTCAGGTCAAGGTCAGACGAAGGAGCAGCAACGCATTTGAGGCAACGACATCCAACCCCAACTCCGCGCATGCGCGAGACAAGTGTTCCGCCAACGGTCACCGGCGACCCCGTCCCAAGGTCACGACGGGAAAGGTCAAGGTCACTTTCCAGGACGACGTGGAGCAGAGAGAGATCTCACCCAACGACTTCCAAGGCGTCGACGACCACGATGGTGGAGTTCCAGACAAGAGTCGACGTTCGGGTGAAGGCCAGCCACTCGAGATCAAACCGGGGTCACACTTGCCGACCCATGACCCCGATATTGATCGGCACGCCTACATCATGGCCTTGGCAGATGTCAAGGCCAAGCTCTTCAAGCGTCGCCCTGATGACGTGTCGAGCGGCGTTGGTGGCCCTCTCTTTTCCTACTTCCCCCCTTGGCAGTACAAAGGTCTAAACAGTGTGAACCCGGCTGACCTTGGCTTACGTCATCCGGAAAAGTCGGTCAAGGTCAAGAAAGGGCTGAAGCATATCCTGGGCTCTGTGAACATTGGAGACTACTACCCTGGCGGCAAGAAGAACCCCAGAGCTGTAGGAAGTCTTGGTGGAGAGAGAGAGTCGAAGAAGGGCAGGCCATATACTGACTGAGTGAACACTGAGGCTGACATTAATCACGATAACTGATATTTTGTCTCGAGTCTCTTCCAAATGACAGATCAGCATGTAGAGGTGAAAGGCGGTGGCGCGATATAAAGAATCACCTCCCATATCTTGGATTGGAGAGTGCTTTTAATCAAACAGATGGCTGTCCATTTCTCTCTCTCCTCCCTCCCCCCCCCCTCTCTCTCTCTCTCTCTCTCTCTCTCTCTCTCTCTCTCTCTCTCTCTCCTCTCTCTCTCTCTCTCCTCTCTCTCTCTCTCTCCTCTCTCTGTGTTCGTCCTTCGTAGTCGAAAATGACCATGGCTTCTAGAGTCAGATGGAAGACCGGTGGCTGTGGGTCCTGAGGTCACTGACGAGGCTAATACGGGCCCTGAAGGCTTGCCAACATATGGGACACAAATGAGTGGGTGCCGTCGTGGCAGTGGATGCTGCTCGGGCCTTGCGCACGGCACGCTTTCGTTGCACCTCGGTGATGCTCCTGGCTTCAGCCGCACGGAGTCCTATGGTGGTCTTGCTCCGCCAAGCTGGACAGTCCTCAGCGAGCGCCTCCCACACGTTAATGTTGCCCAGGTCTTTGAGGGATGCTTGAACACACACACACACACACACACACACACACACACACACACACACACACGCACACACACACACACACACACACACACACACACACACACACACACACACTCAAACATCACCTTTTCACAAGCCCTTTTGATGATGAATGTTCATGCACATAACAATAAACACAGGAAGATACAGAACTCATACAGTCGGGTACTTTCACCACCTCCATTCTCTGCAGATCATTGAAACTCGATGCTGACTCATGGCCACTACAATGCTTTCTCGTGCGTGCGTGTGAAATGTTTGCTGTCTGTAACAAGACGTGTACGTGAATCCAGTTAAACCACGTACGAAACTCTGGGGTGAGTGAATAAAATTTCGTGTGATCTCCTTGTGGAAACTTTCACGTCAACCGTGTCCTTTGTCTTTCTTCTATGTCCACACGTTTCGTGTTTATGCTGAGGCTACGTTAAAAAGTTGGATTTTATTTATTTGTTTATTAATATTAAACGTACATGTACATGGATTTTGTTTTAAATGTGCTTTTCAACTGCGGTCGCCACATTTCAGCGTCGATTATGTGGTATATGGGGTTAGCTGCTACAGTGAAAAGAGTGTTCATTCTCAGCTACCTCTGAACTACTCTAAACTGCAGCATAGAAAAATACAGTACAGTAATCACAGTACAATGGGGAATATATAAAATCTTATTTTACCACAGTGATCTACAACTTGCTAAAATACAGATCAGCAACTAGGTCACGATAATTTTGCACTGCCAATAATACCCACAATTTACTGCAACAAAGGAAAACAGTAAATTTTAAAAAAGAAACTTCCTTACTGGAAAGTAAATAAAAACATGTACCAATGTTTTACTGTTATAAAATATTTTCTGGTAAAGGAACACATTAAACAGGTCATGTTAATGCTCCCGATTTTTAAACAGGGGATTATCTTCAATCATTAAGATCTAAAACATATATGGGTCCCCTTAAAAAGGGAAATCCCTTCCACTGATGGGCCACACTAGTGGACTCGTCCGAGGAAAGGGGTGCGATGTTGGTCGTTTAATTGCAGTGACTCTCACACACGATGACAACCAAATCATTGCGTGCTCGCAAGCTCATATTCGCAATCTTGGACGGTTGTCCCGCCCACAGAATGACAATAAAGTGTGAATAATTGACAAAAGGGTGCACACAATGCGCTTTCAGCTGAACTGGGTTATGATAAATATCATATTTGCAGCAGTTGTCAAGCCGATTCGGCTCTGTTTCGAGCATAAACGCCTGTGTAAAAACGCAGCCAATCAGATGCCGAGGCCGGCCACGGAGCGGGGTCCGCACCCCTTTCGTCGGACGAGTCCACTTGTGTGACCGTCTTTCCACACCCCTCTCCTCGGACGAGTCCACTTGTGTGGCCGTCTTTCCACACCCCTCTCCTCGGACGAGTCCACTTGTGTGGCCGTCTTTCCCGCACCCCTCTCCTCGGACGAGTCCCCACTTGTGTGGCCGTCTTTACCCGCACCCCTCTCCTCGGGACTAGTCACTTGTGTGGCCCAATGTTATGTACATGCATACAGTGTGAAACGCACCTATCAAGAATTTGAATTCGCAGAATTTATCGACATTGTTTTCATCGTGTGATAGCAAAGCAACACTTTGTAAAATGCCGCAGAATTTTATTCCTTTACCTCTCTCTCGATTCTTTTCTTCCTCAGGATATTATGTTTCTACTCTGCTTTCTCTCTAATTTCTTTTAAAGAAAACTCCCAACACATACTGAAGATCGTACTAAGAAGTAGTTGGCTATATACAGGTAGATATAAATATTTTAATCTTCATTTTCCGATTCCGTGACGGTCGTCAACATTTTCAAACCATTTTTACAATGATTTTACTTATAACAATTAATCGCTATGAACATGATAAAAACCATTCGGTTGCAGATGAAAGCAAAATGTACACAAGACGAAACTTTCCGCTAGATTAAAGCTTGATAATTGATTTTTCTTCAAGAACGGGTTTTCTTTGCTCGACTCGTCCAAAGGACTTATCGCCATGCCTTAAACCCATGCAGCAGTGATGAATTCTTCCCTTGATATGACGTTTTCTGTTTATTTATTCCGCGCCGCGAAAGCATTTGCGCACCAGGAGCAGAAAGGCATGTGTGTTGTGTGTGTTGTGTGTGTTGTGTCGTGGTGTTGGTGTGTGGTTTGTTGTGTGTGCGTGCGTTCGTGTGCGCGCGTGTATGCTGCGCACTTGCGAACGTGTTGTATGTATTGTGTGATCGTCATGTATGTAGTGCGCATGTGTGATGTGTGGTGGTGTTGTGTGTGTGTGTGTGTGTGTGTGTGTTGTGTGTGTCGTGTGTGTGTTTGTGTGCGAAGCATGTACAT
>JAWQFJ010021932.1:0-18731 GCA_034096865.1 Theodoxus fluviatilis
CCCATTACTGAACTGTATGATCTACTACAAGCCTACCCATTACTGAACTGTATGATCTACTACAAGCCTACCCATTACTGAACTGTATGATCTACTACAAGCCTACCCATTACTGAACTGTATGATCTACTACAAGCCTACCCATTACTGAACTGTATGATCTACTACAGGCTTACCCATTATTGAATTACGTCCTACAGACCCCACCTTTTTCCTTCGAGTGCAGCCTGCTATTGCCATTAAAAGTTTAGCTCCCAGTCACGTGCATCCTCGCTACGAAAGCAGAGCCATGTGGCAACGGGAATCCCCCGAGATTTGACATCAGCAGTCGTAGCTACTCCCGCTTTCAGTTTCGGCCGAGACGGCCCATAGCGCGGGGAGGTAATTTCCATGTCGCGAACGAGTGAACTCCCCCTTGACCACGGCGGATGTGCGTGCGTGTCAAAGAGACAGTCTGCCTGGTCGCTGCATAATGTGCAGTACGGAAGCGTTCCCGCCTAATGAATGCGTCTTGTTTCCAGCGAAACATGCCACGTTTTCTCTCGGCATGACGTCTGACGTTTGATGCCTGTATCTAAGCTACGACCCCTCGCTATATGATGGCATGGCATCACTAAACGTGTTTACGCGTTTGGGAAGTGCTCACTCTAACGTGTTCAGTTACTGCATCTTCTTTAAATAGAAATTACATTGAATTTTGAAGAAAATGTAGAGCTTAATTACTACCTTTCCTCAAAGCTTGAGGCACTACGTCTCGGGTTTCAAACAACGAGAAAACTATACAGAATTTTGATGCATCAGTCGCCACATCCCGGTGAAGTACGTATAATTGTGTCAACTGTCACAATGAGCGAAACATGTATTGACTTGACGTTGTCGACGTTTGAGGCCTCTTCAGAGGCCTGTTGAAGGTACTCTGTCTAGAGACGTGACTTTTGGTGACTGACAATGCTATGTCAGTTTTGCGTGTGTGTCTATTTATCGTGAGCTGAACAGACGTGGGAAGACCAGAGCTATGCCCATGTACGATGTTTCAGGCGAGAGAAGTTTGTTTATTTTAAGGGAGACAACTTTGCAAAGCCGCCGTCCTCAACTTTCACGGCAACCCGAATGCGTTGCCGAGACGCGAGGTCGCGAGAATAGCCGAGATCTTGTGTGGATAGGCCGGTGCCAACACGTGTCAACACGCTGCAAGGAGACGTAAAAGCAATCAAATCTTGACTCAAGTTGACAACAGCCTATGCCTCTATGAAACATATAATATATGAAAAAAGAAAACTCGCGTCTATGAAACGCGGCCGAGTACTGAGAAGAGAGTACTAAGCAGGGTTAAATCCCAATTAAGTGCTCTGTCGTCATGCAGTCGTTCTAAGGAGGGTTCAATCCCAATATAAGTGCTCTGTCGTCAGTCGTTCTAAGGAGGGTTCAATCCCAATATAAGTGCTCTGTCGTCATGCAGTCGTTCTAAGGAGGGTTCAATCCCAATATAAGTGCTCTGTCGTCATGCAGTCGTTCTAAGGAGGGTTCAATCCCAATATAAGTGCTCTGTCGTCATGCAGTCGTTCTAAGGAGGGTTCAATCCCAATATAAGTGCTCTGTCGTCATGCAGTCGTTCTAAGGAGGGTTCAATCCCAATATAAGTGCTCTGTCGTCATGCAGTCGTTCTAAGGAGGGTTCAATCCCAATATAAGTGCTCTGTCGTCATGCAGTCGTTCTAAGGAGGGTTCAATCCCAATATAAGTGCTCTGTCGTCATGCAGTCGTTCTAAGGAGGGTTCAATCCCAATATAAGTGCTCTGTCGTCATGCAGTCGTTCTAAGGAGGGTTAAATCCCAATTAAGTGCTCTGTCGTCAGTCGTTCTAAGGAGGGTTAAATCCCAATATAAGTGCTCTGTCGTCAGTCGTTCTAAGGAGGGTTAAATCCCAATTAAGTGCTCTGTCGTCAGTCGTTCGAAGTTAATACGCGAGGAGCGGTCTGTCGCTTAGTTTATCTACGGTGGGAACACCGTCAGCACAGTTGGTATTCACTCACTGGGGTATTTAGTCAGCACAATTGGTATTCACTCACTACTCAGGGGGGCATTTTACAAAGTCAGCACAGTTGATATTCACTCACTGGGGTATTTAGTCAGCACAATTGGTATTCACTCGACTACTCAGGGGGGCATTTTGCAAAGTCAGCACAGTTGGTATTCACTCACGGGTGCATTTTGCAGTCACGTATTCGCCACTTGACGAAAGTAGACGCACATCTCGAGGAGATAACTATTCGATTTTAGTCTCTGTAGCTCTTCAGTGAATCTCCCTGCATGTGGGCTGGGGGTGATGAAAAGATCCATTGCAGCTCTGCCCAAGGTCTGTAAGAAGCAAATAACCAGGGAATCCGTGGCTAGATTTGTGCTTACTCTAAGCTGTTTTAGTGACTTTCGTGGTCAATGGCCTGATCATTCTGTGAACCCGAGTCAGTATGACGAAGTCTCTAGTGAACTAGAATGTGTCCTAATAGTGTTACGGCCTATAGACTGATACGGCGTAAACGTCCTTCCGTCCATCCATCTATCCATCCATCTATCCATCCATCCATCCAAACATATTCCCCTCCCTTCTCCACTCTCGGGTCAGCTATTCTCCCCAAGTTCACACACACACACACACACACACACACACACACACACAGACAGACATACACATACGCACACACACACACACACACACACTCACACACACATACACACACACACACACCATACACACACACAAGCACACACACATACACACACACACAAGCACACACACACATACACACACACACACATACACACACACCATACACACACGCACACACACACACGCACGCGCGCGCGCGCACACACACACACACACACACACCATACATATATACACACACATATATCCTTCATCCCAATTCACTTCTCAATGGAAATAGCATTTCGATGTCGGGTTGGAATTATCCGTAAAATTCGACAAATCCACTAACAGGCGAAAATTAACATGCTTGGCTGAAACTGTTGGTTTTGTTGGGTTTTGTTGGGTTTTGTTGGGTTTTTTTTGCTAAAAGAAGTGGTGAATGAGGGCAATATGTTGATTTTGCTGTTTAGTTGATAGATGCTTGCTGCGATATTATTACCTCCACCAAGGTTGTTTTTTTCAATCTGTTGGTGCAGTAGTTCGTTATTCTGCAAAATAACTGTAAACATTCACAACGAATTCAGATTAAATTTGCTGGAAGGTAAGGGTTTTGCCCCAAAAAACAATCCCATAATTATTTAGGTTATGTTTTGGGAATTGAAACCAGAAAGGGAAACCGGGGCTGCCTTGGCGGAGGTTTGCTCTCTACTTTGAGAGTGGATTGGCATGTAGGAAGTGAAGGCCATCTTGCTGTTGCCCGTGAGTTGGGATACTACTGGTTTTAATAACAAGTTTGAGATAATTGTTTATGCAATCTCGTTCCCATATGCTTATAAATAATTATGCAAATAATGATAGTTTTTGATAACACTTCTTTATTACTTGATATTTTTCACGCATGAGTGCACGCATGCCCACTTGTATGTTGACATGTGTACAACTATTTGTGTATGTATGTATATATCTGTTTTCTACAAATATGCACATCTTACTTTATTTTATGCCGTCACTAAAAAAAATACATATGTTGAGGCCGTGACATAGCCAAATAAGGCTGATGGGACCTTAAACAATCAACATTCATTCATTTATGTCAAGAAGGTTTGAACGTAAGGTAGCATCTGAATGGTCTGACCAAATCCCGATGTCCCACGGTACAGGTTTCTTTCCCTAGCGAGGCTACTGGAGCAGGCCCCGAAAGCTCAGCACCAGAGGTTGCAGCTGTTGGGGCCGTCCCTAGCGAGGCTACTGGAGCAGGCCCCGAAAGCTCAGCACCAGAGGTTGCAGCTGTTGGGGCCGTCCCTAGCGAGGCTACTGGAGCAGGCCCCGAAAGCTCAGCACCAGAGGTTGCAGCTGTTGAGGGGAGAATGAAGTGGTCCAGGCCCCGTGTTACTCTTGTTTCCAGGGTGAACAGTTCGACTGCCATGGCAGTGGTTTGCACGTTAGGAACTGTGTGAAGTGGTTGTGTGTCCACATCTCTAAATGGCTTACAAAGGCCTGAAAACACCACCCATCCACGTCCCTAGAAACTGTACCAGGTGAACCTGAATTCGTGACGTCACCTCTTGCGTGATCTATTATGAATTTATCTTTTAAGGCATTAAAAAAAAATCCTCTCGGTGCCGTTGCTTCTTTTCAGCTGACGTGATAGCACTTTAATTGTAACCGACCTTGTAATTTCTGGGGAATCATCTCGAAGTCTCTGTCAACCATGACTTCCAAGACGCAGTGTTTGTATAGCCCGAAGACCGGTTGCAGAAAAGGCTCTCCTGCTCAAGCTCAGTCGTACGTAGCCTCCGTTTGTTGCCACCGTGAGTCACGTGCTGGCGTTAATCTCACGGCAGCTCTTTTCTAGATATAAAAACTGGCCACAGTACCTGCCTGCCTTTCTGTCTGTCTGCATGCCTGCCAGCCAGCCTGCCTGCCTTTCTGTCTGTCTGCCTGCCTGCTAGCCTGCCTGCCTGCCCGCCTTTCTGTCTGCCTGCCTGCCCGCCTTTCTGTCTGCCTGCCTGCCTGCCTCTCTCTGTCTCTGTGTGTCTGTCTGTGTGTATCTGTCTGTCTGTGAGTGTGTGTGTGTCTGTCTGTCTGTGTTTGTGTGTGTGTGTCTGTCTGTCTGTCTGTGTGTGTGTCTGTCTGTCTGTCTGTCTGTCTGTCTGTCTGTCTGTCTGTCTGTCTGTCTGTCTGTCTGTCTCTCTCTCTCTCTCTCTCTCAATCACCTTTTCATGTTTTTTTTCTCTCCAAATAATTGTACTAACACTAGAGACATTGAAAGTTTACATAGAAAAAAGTGTTCGCTAAGTCTATGTACAGCCTTAGAAAGCCTCCCCAGCCGTGACCCTCACTGTCCTTTGCCGTGACCCTCACTGTCCTTTGCCGTGACCCTCACTGTCCTTTGCCGTGACCCTCACTGTCCTTTGCCGTGACCCTCACTGTCCTTTGCCGTGACCCTCACTGTCCTTTGCCGTGACCCTCACTGTCCTTTGCCGTGACCCTCACTGTCCTTTGCCGTGACCCTCACTGTCCTTTGCCGTGACCCTCACTGTCCTTTGCCGTGACCCTCACTGTCCTTTGCCGTGACCCTCACTGTCCTTTGCCGTGACCCTCACTGTCCTTTGCCGTGACCCTCACTGTCCTTTGCCGTGAAGCCACAAAGTCTCGCTATGATTGCTGTCAGCCGGGCCACGGTAAACAATCCGTGCATCCCCACCAGTTTTGGGGTCACTGGAGGTCAGGACAGAGCGTGAGGGGGAATCACTCGTTATAGGTGGGGCGAGGGGCACACGTCACAGGTGGAGTGAGGGACACACGTCACAGGTGGAGTGAGGGGCACACGTCACATGTGGAGTGAGGGACACACGTCACAGGTGGAGTGAGGGGCACACGTCACAGGTGGAGTGAGGGGGAATCACTCGTTATAGGTGGAGTGAGGGGCACACGTCACAGGTGGAGTGAGGGGCACACGTCACAGGTGGAGTGAGGGGCACACATCACAGGTGGAGTGAGGGGGAATCACTCGTTATAGGTGGAGTGAGGGGCACACGTCACAGGTGGAGTGAGGGGCACACGTCACAGGTGGAGTGAGGGGCACACGTCACAGGTGGGGTGAGGGGCACACGTCACAGGTGGAGTGAGGGGCACACGTCACAGGTGGAGTGAGGGGCAGACGTCACAGGTGGGGTGAGGGGCACACATCACAGGTGGAGTGAGGGGGAATCACTCGTTATAGGTGGAGTGAGGGGCACACGTCACAGGTGGAGTGAGGGGCACACGTCACAGGTGGAGTGAGGGGCACACGTCACAGGTGGGGTGAGGGGCACACGTCACAGGTGGAGTGAGGGGCACACGTCACAGGTGGAGTGAGGGGCACACGTCACAGGTGGAGTGAGGGGCACACGTCACAGGTGGAGTGAGGGGCACACGTCACAGGTGGAGTGAGGGGCACACGTCACAGGTGGAGTGAGGGGCACACGTCACAGGTGGAGTGAGGGGCACACGTCACAGGTGGAGAGAGGGGCACACTACACAGGTGGGGTGAGGGGCACACGTCACAGGTGGAGTGAGGGGCAGACGTCACAGGTGGGGTGAGGGGCACACATCACAGGTGGAGTGAGGGGGAATCACTCGTTATAGGTGGAGTGAGGGGCACACGTCACAGGTGGAGTGAGGGGCACACGTCACAGGTGGAGTGAGGGGCACACGTCACAGGTGGGGTGAGGGGCACACATCACAGGTGGAGTGAGGGGCACACGTCACAGGTGGAGTGAGGGGCACACGTCACAGGTGGAGTGAGGGCACACGTCACAGATGGAGTGAGGGGCACACGTCACAGGTGGAGTGAGGGGCACACGTCACAGGTGGAGTGAGGGGCACACGTCACAGGTGGAGTGAGGGGCACACGTCACAGGTGGGGTGAGGGGCACACGTCACAGGTGGGGTGAGGGGCACACGTCACAGGTGGAGTGAGGGGCACACATCACAGGTGGAGAGAGGGGCACACTACACAGGTGGGGTGAGGGGCACACTACACAGGTGGAGTGAGGGGCACACGTCACAGGTGGAGTGAGGGGCACACGTCACAGGTGGAGTGAGGGGCACACGTCACAGGTGGGGTGAGGGGCACACTACACAGGTGGAGTGAGGGGCACACTACACAGGTGGAGTGAGGGGCACACTACACAGGTGGAGTGAGGGGCACACTACACAGGTGGAGTGAGGGGCACACGTCACAGGTGGGGTGAGGGGCACACGTCACAGGTGGAGTGAGGGGCACACGTCACAGGTGGAGTGAGGGGCACACGTCACAGGTGGAGTGAGGGGCACACGTCACAGGTGGAGTGAGGGGCACACGTCAGAGGTGGAGTGAGGGGCAGGTGGGGTGAGGGGCACACGTCACAGGTGGAGAGAGGGGCACACGTCACAGGTGGAGTGAGGATCACACGTCACAGGTGGAGTGAGGGGCACACATCACAGGTGGAGTGAGGGGCACACGTCACAGGTGGGGTGAGGGGCACACGTCACAGGTGGAGTGAGGGGCACACGTCACAGGTGGAGTGAGGGGCACACGTCACAGGTGGAGTGAGGGGCACACGTCACAGCATCACTCTGACCGGCATCGGTGCACGAATAATTTTTTAAAAACTGCTTCGTTTGCCTCCATATCATTCGTCTTTCTTCACTAAGAGCTGTTTCCCATTCCAGATTTCCTTTGGGTCGGGGGTAAGGTTGGACACAGGGGTGGGGTTGGGTGGGTGGTTGGATCCTGGGGTGGAGTGAGTGGGTGGGGAGAGAGAGAGAGAGAGGGGGGGGGGGGGAGGAAGGGAGAGAGAGCAGACCAGAACAGAGCAGGCCAAGACTTTCTACCATTAATTTGTGACGACTTTACCGTTGTCAAACCTTCCTTCCATGTGTAGGGATCCTGGGGTCAAACCTTCCTTCCATGTGTAGGGATCCTGGGGTCAAACCTTCCTTCCATGTGTAGGGATCCTGGGGTCAAACCTTCCTTCCATGTGTAGGGACCCTGGGGTCAAACCTTCCTTCCATGTATAGGGATCCTGGGGTCAAACCTTCCTTCCATGTGTAGGGATCCTGGGGTCAAACCTTCCTTCCATGTGTAGGGATCCTGGGGTCAAACCTTCCTTCCATGTGTAGGGACCCTGGGGTCAAACCTTCCTTCCATGTGTAGGGATCCTGGGGTCAAACCTTCCTTCCATGTGTAGGGATCCTGGGGTCAAACCTTCCTTCCATGTGTAGGGACCCTGGGGTCAAACCTTCCTTCCATGTGTAGGGATCCTGGGGTCAAACCTTCCTTCCATGTGTAGGGATCCTGGGGTCAAACCTTCCTTCCATGTGTAGGGATCCTGGGGTCAAACCTTCCTTCCATGTGTAGGGACCCTGGGGTCAAACCTTCCTTCCATGTGTAGGGATCCTGGGGTCAAACCTTCCTTCCATGTGTAGGGATCCTGGGGTCAAACCTTCCTTCCATGTGTAGGGATCCTGGGGTCAAACCTTCCTTCCATGTGTAGGGATCCTGGGGTCAAACCTTCCTTCCATGTATAGGGATCCTGGGTCAAACCTTCCTTCCATGTGTAGGGACCCTGGGGTCAAACCTTCCTTCCATGTGTAGGGATCCTGGGGTCAAACCTTCCTTCCATGTGTAGGGATCCTGGGGTCAAACCTTCCTTCCATGTGTAGGGACCCTGGGGTCAAACCTTCCTTCCATGTGTAGGGATCCTGGGGTCAAACCTTCTTCCATGTGTAGGGATCCTGGGGTCAAACCTTCCTTCCATGTGTAGGGATCCTGGGTCAAACCTTCCTTCCATGTGTAGGGATCCTGGGGTCAAACCTTCCTTCCATGTGTAGGGATCCTGGGGTCAAACCTTCCTTCCATGTGTAGGGATCCTGGGGTCAAACCTTCCTTCCATGTGTAGGGACCCTGGGGTCAAACCTTCCTTCCATGTGTAGGGATCCTGGGGTCAAACCTTCCTTCCATGTGTAGGGACCCTGGGGTCAAACCTTCCTTCCATGTGTAGGGACCCTGGGGTCAAACCTTCCTTCCATGTGTAGGGACCCTGGGGTGGTTCACAGGTCCAGCCCACACTGATGTACGTATTGTGTGTGACTTTTGTCGTCCATTCGAAATGCAGTCCTCTTAAAGGTTCAGCTTTTGAGTATAACAATCATTCGCCTAAACCTAAACACACACCTGAATGCACCCACGTCCGCGAACAACATATCATACATCCACACACAAGCACATGGGTGCGTGTCTCACACACGCGCGTGCACGCACGTACACGTTCGCCTATACATACGAACGCGTACACATACACGTACACGCGCACACAAACACATACAAGATGCACAGACATAGACACACGGACAGGGAGCCCTCGCCTACAACAGAGGAAAGGAAGGGGGCGGGTGGAATAGAGACAGACTTTCGAGTGTCTGGAATGACGTCAGAAGGGCCAGCTGGCTTCAAGAGTCTGAAATCGATAGAAAGTTTCGTGGAACGCAGACTGGAGCAAATGACCTTGGCTGTTCAAAAGTTGGTCCAAAGTCGTCCGAACAGCGAATCACGTGACTCTTCCTTGCGCATTGTCCTCTGCAATGGAGTTACGCTTAAGATCGGGATGTTCAGAATTCCGCAGCCAGGCGCCACTCTGCCCACTAAAAAGTGCAGATCCTGTGTCCGTACGACGTTCTCCTACTTCTGCAACTTGAACCCAGCAATGGAGTTACGCTTATGATATGGATGTCTAAAATAGAAAATGGCGTTTCTGACATCCGCACACTTTGCCCGAATTATAGCCTATTATAAAAGTGTAATTCACCCGTCCCCTATTCACGCGTAGGTAGGCTACCCGTCCTAATTAATATTCATGAGATTTGGCGCTTGGCTGCGGACACAGCCTAGTCGGTTTTTGACGACTACCACGCGATTGTCGCGGGTACATTTTCCGACATGCGGCTAAAGACAGCTATCCCCTTCCAGAGTCACCGGCTTCTGATTGGCCACTTCGTGTCACGTGACTGTGATAGTTTCGTCTGCAACTCATACTGGGTTATGGTCGCCGTAGTTTGATGTTTACTTCGTGACGTAGTTCGTCCGCTGAACGCTGCCAAGACTATTGCGCGAATGAATGAAATTTGATGTTTTCTGTCGTCTAATGAACACGCGCGCATGAAGAAAATTTATGTTTTTGACACTCGTACTTACGTTATGGTCGCCGTAGTTTGATGTTTACTTCTCGTCCGCTGAACGCTGCCAAGACTATTGCGCGAATGAATGAAATTTGATGTTTTCTGTCGTCTAATGAACACGCGCGTATGAAGAAAATTTATGTTTTTGACACTGTGCAGGCTCTGTTTGCGTATTTACAATGTTATTTGTGTTGTATGTTGTAACAGTCGTGTCAGTGTTTACATTGTAAATTTATATATTTAGGTCATGATATCTAGTTTTCTTACAGTCTTAGTGTTTATTTGAATTTAATGTGGATTTTGTTATACCTGAATTGTCCTGAATTGTGGCCAGTTGAGAAAATAGAGAAGATACATAGAATCAATAAAATGCAGCAAGGTAAACCAGAATCTCAGTAAAAGTTTCAGCCAAATTTATTTATTCATAATTTTTCAGGATTAATACAAATTTATATCAAAAACATCAGTTCAATTTAATCGAGTCAATTAATCGAGTACATACATACATGTATGTAACATGTCCACCAGGTCAAAAATGTGTTGAGTGGAACGCAAGTCAGAAAAGTTACACTTGCAGTCAAACCACAAAATGCATACAGTAGAACATAATAAATAATATTAAAATAATAATAATGTACATGTATTTCAGGTCATGCAGCATTGCTTCATGGAAAATTATGAATTACCAAGAAGATGATGGAACTGGAGATTACCAACATTAAGACAGGCAACAACTTGTATACAAATCAATCGATTCTGGCTGCTCTTGTTATCAATGACTGCGACTTTTTTTTAATATAAGGACACACACACTTCTGTAGACACAGGTAACCAGATTTACATCCGGCTGAGCACCTTTATTGTGCGAAGTTTGCTGCATGTTTTAGTTTGGGTTAACAAACACGAAAGTCAATATAAATATCCAAATATGATTGAATTTTCATTGAACTATCTACCGCATACGGCATGAAGGGCACTGATAGTCAGTTGACTCGCCCGGAACATCACAAGAATTATGCACCCATCCCTCACAAGAACTGCATTGTTGCCACAAAATGTCCTCTCCAGTACCGTTATCTTCTTTGGAGAAACATAATGTGCACGTTTCAGGCGACCTGCCTTTCAATGTGGAGGCCAATGCCTCTCTTTCATCTTCTGTGGGTTTACTCAATTTGAGTCTCTTTTTTCTTGACTTTCGCCTGGTAACAAAAAACTTGACGCAGCTTCTTTGAGTTTGAAGCTTTCGGTTTGACGAGAATGTTTCTTTTACATTCAAATTACCTATATCTTCTTTCTCAGCAAGAGATTGCAATCCTACTGCTATGGTCTTTGCAGATGCTGTATTAGAAATTATACTCTGCAACACCTCTGGATTATTCGTAGAATTTATAATTTGGATTAAGTCGTTTACTGTACAAAGGGCACTTTTTTAAACTGCTCTAAATTGTTTTTCCCACAATCATTTTTTCCTGTGCAAACGAATTGCTTAAAGTAAGCTTGTGTAATGGGTGACTCTTCCTCTGCCGGGAGCACTGGGTCATCACCAAAATCTACATTGTCTTCTTCATCTGCAACAGGTCTGGGCATCTGTAATAAGGAAAGATGCACAGCATGCACATGCTTGCAAATCAGAGTTCTGTGCATATAATCTGCACATGTGCATGTGTAATTGTGGACACAGATCATACACATGTCACATCTAAGTTTACATGTACAATTACCTCTATCAGTTTTATTCACCGAGTACAGTTTATTCTCTGACGACACTGTCCATTTACACTGCCCAACAGCTTCAACATGAAGGTCTGCTGAAAGAGCAGTTTTATGCCGATCTCTTATTTCTCGCAGCTTGTGTGTTACTTTTCCTTTTGTATGTTTAATGAGTAGAAAAGTATGTGTCGGTAAGATGCTTCCAAAGTTGAAGGCACGGACTGACAGATTACCCGGTGTGACATCGCCGATGGTAACTTCATCGCGCATGGTTCTGCGCATGCGTCAAAACCGAAAGTGACGCGTGTATCGCGCCTTGTTCAAAGGTGATGTGCCGCGAGACTTTAGATTTTGGGTTTTTCGGTCAATGTGTTCATTTATTGATCGAAAAACACAAAATCTAAAGTCTCGCGGCACATCACCTTTGAACAAGGCGCGATACACGCGTCACTTTCGGTTTTGACGCATGCGCAGAACCATGCGCGATTAGTTACCATCGGCGATGTCACACCGGGTTACGCCGCTGGAAGTACTAGAGCAGACGAAACTATCACAGTCACGTGACACGAAGTGGCCAATCAGAAGCCGGTGACTCTGGAAGGGGATAGCTGTCTTTAGCCGCATGTCGGAAAATGTACCGCGATGCCCTCGTCTGTTGTTTAAAAAAAAATCTCACCCCATTTTTTATTTAGCCGTTTTACCGGACATAGAGAAAATGTGTGCCCTTTCGACAAAACTTGCCACAGGGGAGGATCGAGGCCTTTACAATTACATTGCCTAATTCGTTCCGTTCATTCATTCCTTCATTGAGTGCACAGTGTTACGGCGCACCAGCAACTCTTGACAGGAACGCAAATTCCAGTGACAATGGTATGCAGGGAGTCAGCGTTTCGCTCCATTCGCCGTTCATTGCCTTCTTGCAACTCCCAGCAGCCAGTCAGGCGAGGGCGACGGGAGTGTTGAAACTCCCTCACCCCACCTCCACCCCAGCAAAGACACTCCTCCTCACTGTGAACTGACTGACTGGTAGCTCTTTCGCAGTAACAGCAGTATCATCGTCAGCAGCAGCAGCAGCAGCAGTATCAGTATCAGCAGCAGCAGCAGCAGCAGCAATATACTTGTATAGCGCTGGTTCTGACATCCACTAAGTCGATCGCAGTGCGCACATGTCAATAATCCCATTTAGCATTATGTAAAGATATGACTTTTAAGAGCTTGTCTGAACATCCAGCTGTGGCCATGATCTGTCTGAACACATCCAGCTGTGGCCACGATCTGTCTGAACACATCCAGCTGTGGCCATGATCTGTCTGAACACATCCAGCTGTGGCCATGATCTGTCTGAACACATCCAGCTGTTGCCATGATCTGTCTGAACACATCCAGCTGTGGGCACGATCTGTCTGAACACATCCAGCTGTGGCCATGATCTGTCTGAACACATCCAGCTGTGGCCATGATCTGTCTGAGCACATCCAGCTGTGGCCATGATCTGTCTGAACACATCCAGCTGTGGCCATGATCTGTCTGAACACATCCAGCTGACGCCATGATCTGTCTGAACACATCCAGCTGACGCCATGATCTGTCTGAACACGTCCAGCTGTGGGCATGATCTGTCTTGTAGGGCATTCCGGACAAGAGACCCAGCAATGGAAATAAATGTTCTCTGTCCAGATTTGCGCTTGACCGTTTCCCGCTGATTCAGCAGGGAAGCCGTAGAGATCTCGTGGGCTCATATTGTGGCACAGTGTGCTATACGCCGGGGCTCATATTGTGGCACAGTGTGCTATACGCCGGGGCTCATATTGTGGCACAGTGTGCTATACGCCGGAGCCAAAGCATTACAACATTTTAAAGCCAATTAATACAGCCAGTTTAGAAGTGAATCTGTCTGACACGGGATCCCAGTGGAGGGATTTCAACACTGCGGGGATGCGCTTAATTGCTCTTCCTTGTGCTTGTGATGGCTCTGGTGGCTGCATTATATAGCAACTTCCGCAGTTTTGTCATTAGATGTTGGGGGTTACAGAGTTTCTGCGGTCTGTGTTAATGAGCTGATTCGCCTTGGAAATGTTCCGCAACTCCCCATAGCACGTACGTTCACAGAGTGGACACGACATGGGCGGACATATCTGTCACAAGGCTCACTATGTTGCCAAGATCGGGCACAGCTGTGCCATGGGGATCATGTCATCACTCAAGATAATTTGTCTTATGCCTGCTTATGCTCTGATCATGCAGGCGACACACAGAAAATGGCTTGTGTTTGAGTAATTCAGTTTTAAGCAATCGTTTGACATCCAAATTTTTATGTCTGTTGTTCAAGCAGCAATGTCACACATGCTGACAGCGTGTTGAAAGAGCTTGATCGTCGGTGCAAGGGTCGTCAGCAGCTGACAGTTATCAGCGTAAGAGTGATGACGGATTCGGTACCACGTAATTGCAATTTGGCCCCAAGGGTCGCAGTGTACATAGGAAACAGGATTGGGCCAGAAACCGAACCTTTGAGTACTCGTCACCACAATGCAATCTGGCTGGAAGGGATAACTGAGACCCGATGGACACTCTCTAAAATCTGTCGGTGACAGTCTTAAAGTCGGGGGCTGTTTCTGTTAATTGTTGAGTAGGCGAGTCCGTCGGGCAGCTTCACTCTACATTCTGCGTGGTTCATTTCTGCAAAACCTACATACTCTTCTTTGATCATTATTCTATTCTAAAAGTAATCTCCCCTGTGGGTTGGGGGTGAGAATCGACCCACCGCGTCTCCCTAAGCGATTCGTAAAAGGCGAATAAAAAAAGCTAAGTTTGACTGGACTTGAGCTCACTCTAACCAGTTGAGTTTATTTTGTGATGAATGGCCTTACATAGCCTACAAAGGCTGACAGGCCGTAATACCCCATTCGTTCATTCTCAGAGTATGTGTGTGGCAGTTTGTTTGCTTGCTTGCGGACTTACTTGTGCGTATGAGTGTTTTTAAGATACCCGTAAAAACTGGAGGGGGGATGTAGAGGTGTGTGTGTGTGTGTGTGTGTGTGTGTGTGTGTGTGTGTGTGTGTGTGTGAATGGTCCATTTTCAAAATGACAGCCTTGCATGCTATGAGTAGTGATTTGGGGGCACAACGAATGCGTGGACGAACACGGGTAGAATATGTTCTCAGAGACTTGGGTTCCATTAAATTTTTTAATGAGAGATGGATTTCACTTGATCAGACACTAAACATTGTTACATTTTCGGGGGGGGGGGGGGGCGGGGGGGATGTGTGTGTGTGTGTGTGTGGGGGGGTGGTGAGGGGGGGGGACGTTGGGGGTGAGGGGTGTGTGTGTGTGTGTAGTGTGTGTGTGGGGATGGGGAGAGGGAGGGGTTGAGGGTGTGTGTGTGTGCGGTGTATGCTGATTGTGTATATGTGTAGGGTAGTGGTGTGTGGTGGTGTGAGTGTGGGGTGTGTGTGAGTGCGCGTGTGCGGGCGTGTGTGTGTGGTGTGTATGTGGGTGTGGGTGTGTGCCTGTGTGTGGTTGAGTGTGTGTGTGCGTTGGGTGGTGTGTGTGTATGTGGGTGGTGTGGGTGGCAGTGGTGTGTGTGTGTGTGGTATGATCGAGTGTGGGGTGCGTGTGTGTGTGTGTGTGTGTGTGTGTGTGTGTGTGTGTGTGTGTGTGTGAGGAATGTGGTGTGTGAGGGTGTTTGGGAGGGTGTGGTGGTGTGTGTGTGTGTGTGTGTGATGTATGTTGTGTGTGTGGTTTATGTGGGAGGGGTGATGGTGTCTGTGTGTGGTTGGGGGAAGTGTGTAGTGTGTTTATGGGTGTGGGTGTGGGTGGTGTGTGGCAGTGGTGTGTGTGTGATGTGAGTGTGGGGTGGGGGTGGGGCACGGCCGTCCAGCAGGCGCTGAATCGGGCCGTTCAGTTGAAGCGAAACTATGTATCTCTACAGGAGGACACTGGTCACGTAGGCATCCTGCGCGCCCGCAGCGAGCCGGAACTGAATGGCGGCCTCTTTGTTCTATGTATTTTCACTTAGGAACCATTCTCGTTTATTAACAGTGCTAGAGTTTCCCGAAAGCTCATATTGAACGTATTTGGTGTACACCTTTTAAGAGACATGCGGCTGCATTCCATATTACGGAAGGGTTTTCCCCCCCCTGAAAACGGCCTTGGATGTCTGTGTGAGATTTTTGAAGCTGAACACTTCATGTAGTGTTGAACGCTCGCGCTGTGTATCTACATTCCATTGGATAGCTGTGCTTCGTTTGGACTAAACTAGAATTTCCACAACGTTCATTTGTTGGGTACTTCTGGAGTACGTTTATTGACATCTTTGCAGCTGTATACACTAATTGTTTGTTTCCCCGTAATTCTTGAAAGCGGATTCAGCTTATGATCGAGTGTGCCCAACGCCTCATGTTATATACAAGCGTCATAATGGAGAGAGACGATGTGAGCCAACATTCCGAGGAGGAACACTATCGGAGACTGCAGAGTCTATGTAGAGTATGTGGACAGAAGGCAAAACGCTGCAGGGATGACAGGCCAGCTAAACTGTGTCGTGAATATGCTGCAGAACTGAGTATCCACTGTAGATCCACATTGAAAAAGACAACCCTCTTAGGCACCCCGAGTACATGTGTAGAAAATGCTATGTTAGACTTTTAATTACGGAAGTCAAAGGAGCCATCAGAGAGAACAGTCTGCACAACCAGGAATGCCATTGCAAAGGCAGAGGCCCTGTGGGGAGACCATGATAAATGAAACTTTGTCCGACTGTTCTGTCTGTTATCTCCTCGCCATTGGGAAAAACCTACCGTTTTTCTGGTACAACAGTTCGAGTGTATGAATGTTACTGTCTGTTGCTTGAAAAATATAAGTCATATCAACTGATCTATGCTCACGACTGTGTTTGTACAGAGTTGGAGTAAGCCAGATGCCAGCCACGCTGTGCTGTCTGGAAGCCGGCCGTTGAAGACGATTGCATACAATCCACAATTCGTAGTCCATGCATGAGTGATGACGCATATCATAGTAACACAGAATTTCTGCTCTTTTCCGCTGAAATAGTTTAATTCGTACAGCACAAAGGAGCACAGGAAGGTTGAACAAAAACCAGAAGTTTATATAGAAAGCCAGCTTTCTGTGAGGGATGAATGGCACAAGGCATGAGGCAGGCCCCTCACTGCAAAAGTTATTGATTGCCTGACCCACTTCTCACCCCATCATCACATAGCAGCAGTGGCTCAGCTAAACAGCCTTCTGGGAGCAGCCGTGGGGGGTGTGCGCGCCTGTGTGAGCGTGTGTATGTGTGCGCGCGCGCGTGTGTGTTCGTGCGTGTGTGTGATGTGGTGTGTGAGGCTGGGGTGTGTGGTGTGAGGGTGGGGTGTGTGGTGTGGGTGTGTGGTTGGGAGGGTGTGGTGGTGGTGGTGGTGGGTGTTGTATGTGGTGTGGGAGGGGTATGTGGTGTATGTGGTGTGATTGTGTGGTGTGTGCGTGTGTGTGTGTGTGTGTGGTGTGTGGTGTGTGTATGTGTGGTGTGTGTATGTGTGGTGTGTGTATGTGGGGTGTGTGTGTGTGTGTCCGCGCGCGCGAGAGAGAGAGAGAGCATAGGCACATGTGAAACCGTTGGAAGAGCCATATGTATAAACAAGTGTGTGAAAATTGCGCAGTGCAGTGGCCCATAACAAATTATTCAGACGCATGCGTAGTCTGCCCTGCATGCCACAGGCTGTGGCACATTGACGACTCGCCATGTCGGGTAGGTGGTGGGGCGGTAGTACTAATGACCGCAATATACCGCAATACCCCCAAATACACTCTCAGAAAAGAAAAAAGCATCAACAGATCGATGCTAAAGACGTACTTTTGATATTGCGCGATCATGCCGAGAAGAAAACAACGTTCGGAGAAGTTTAGTTTTCTGAGAGTGTAGTTTGGGGGTATTGCGGTATATTGCGGTGTATTGCGGTATATTGCGGTATATTGCGGTATATTACGGTATATTGCGGTATATTGCGGTCATTAGTAGTACCCAGTAGGTACTACTAATGACCGCAATACACCGCAATATACCGCAATACCCCCAAATACACTCTCAGAAAAGAAAAAAACATCAACAGATCGATGCTAAAGACGTGCTTTTGATATTGCGCGATCATGCCGAGAAGAAAACAACGTTCGGAGAAGTTTAGACACAGTAGATCACGTAGACGCCTTGCAAAACAGGCTGCATGTAGGCCTATTCGACAGCAGCGTGATCTACTGTGTCTAAACTTCTCCGAACGTTGTTTTCTTCTCGGCATGATCGCGCAATATCAAAAGCACGTCTTTAGCATCGATCTGTTGATGTTTTTTCTTTTCTGAGAGTGTATTTGGGGGTATTGCGGTATATTGCGGTATATTGCGGTATATTGCGGTCATTAGTACTACCCGTGGTGGGGTGCTGACATTGCAAGGGAGTGGAAAAAAGCGCGGGTAGGGGTGGGATCTGTGAGATCAAATAAAAGTTCAGTCTCCATTTCCCTGGTAGCTATTTTGTTAAATGTGTGTACGTGCACGTGTAATCAGATACCTCGGCAGAATCCTCTGGCGGGACGCCACCCGAAAAGCTGCAAGAGCTTTTGAAGATACCCGCTGTTGTCGCCTTGAAGCTGCGCGAGCAAACTTGTCGACACATAGATTCTTCAACGACTGACCAGACCGGTGTTCCTTGCCCCACCTGCAGCCGCCCGTGTGCCTCGGAGTTTAGACTTCGGAGCCATGATTGTGCGCATCCACAGATGATGGCACGGCGAGTTGTCTTCCGCGACACCCGAGAGACAACCAAGAAGAAGAGAAGAGTCAGTTACCTAGAGCTACCGTAACAGTGTATATAGCTATTTATATCACTTTCGTGCACACCGCGGTTTCCCTGTGGGTTGGGGATAAGAATACACCATCCGCGTCTGCCTGCGCGTTTCGTATGAGGCGAAAAACTATGTAAATTGTGAACTGATTTGATCATATTCTAATTAGTTCTAATGATTTTGTGATAGGCCCTAATGGCCTTACATAGCCTACAAAAGCTGATATGCCGTAGATACTTATTTATTCATTCATACGATCTCACTGCGGCAGGGGATTAAAGAAGTCCAAGGCTTGATGTGTGAGCCACTCTTGCCTCGCTGTCAGCCGTGTTAAATTTGCACA
>JAWQFJ010021933.1:0-10832 GCA_034096865.1 Theodoxus fluviatilis
CACGAGCTCCACCCGCATGGACTCGATGTGACAGTACTGCAGGGCTCCACCAATAGGACGCAGCACTTGTGGAATTTCGTAGACACGAAGATACCAGCAGGAAGGTAGACCAGTGGACCGTAGATAACCAGATAAGCAGCAAATAGCCCCAGTGGCCAAGCAGCCCAAAACGCAAGTAGCCAAACAGCGCATCAGCAATTTCAGCCTGAAACACACAATCGTTTTGCCCCCATGAGCAATTACCCTTTTCCCCTTTGAATTTACTCGAGCGAGATTCAATATTTTAGCGACGCGTTTAACCCAGACGCCCCAGTTGAACTGCTCCCTCATTCTCGGCAAGAAAAGTCGAATTAACATTCATTTACTCATGAAATAAATTGATAAATCATTCCCCACAGATTTACTTCAGACTTTAGAGGTACGAATCACCCCATGCCCGAACGGATGACCCATTTCCCGCTCAGATTAAACAATCAAACACCCCACGTGGCAAAAGCAAATGGCGAAACGGCAATAGTCACCTCAGTCGTCAGGCTGTGGTGTGATCCACGGAAAACTTCGTCCTAGTCACCAAGAAGACTCCTTCCCCCTTCTCATGTGCCCAACTTCTAGCCTGAGTTGACACAGAGAATTTCCACCAGGGCGAAAAGGCTTCGCCCTTAAGCCGCACCGCGCAGCTCCAGCATTAGCCACACAGAGGATGTGCGCTTGCTCCCTCCATCCAGACGACGGAAAATGTACTGAGCACTAAGACGCAATCGAGCCTCGGCGTCCCCTTCTCACGTGATTATCCACCAATCACTAATGAGGAAATTCCCGCCTCTACCATCTTCTCCAATCACTACTTGACAAAGTTTCGCGGGCTACGAGCCCCTGCTAACAATCGTGTAAACCCCAGAGATCCCCCGCTATACCACCTTCGAAGACCCCCCGGTCCCCTCGCGGAGTGACGCTGTAGCACCCCACTAGACAATAACCCCGCCCACTGCGCCGACGCTCGAGCGCAAATACGGAGAAGATTTCTATACAATCTATTTACAATAATGATGAATAACCCACATCACCCTTTTGTCGCTCATCATGCGACAATGTGTGTGTTTGAGAGAGGGGGTGAAAGAGCGGTTAAGATGGAGTGAATGTTTGCCTACTAGTACCTGAGATTGTTGTTGATTTATATCTGACCATGCAGGCTGCCTTGTTTGCAAAATTCCGTTGTTTCATTGTTTCATCTCCTTCTTTATTGATATTTAAAGATTTTGAAGTTGTATACGGTTGAGAGAGCTTCAGGCTTTTGTCTTGTAGCTTTGTAGAACTACAATGACCCATATTGTGTGATCATAAGCATTTGCTCTCCAGCCATCAGGTCAGGGGACTACTACCTGTTTGAGGAAGACTCGGAGGAGACTCCTGACCAGGCATCTTCATTCACCTTGGGCATTGACAAGGACAAGGAGAAGACGCTTGGACCCCTGCAGGTAGCTTGCACTCTCATGCAGTTCTCTTCCTCGATGCACTTGGTGTCAGCTGAAATGCATACTATTCATGCTTTCAGGGCCTGTTCCATTGTCCTGTCCCTGTGGCTGTGGAGTGCCAGAGGAAAGCTTGTGGGTTATGAGCAGGGTCACCACTACTCACGTGCATGTGCAGCTGACAACGATGCACATGTGTGACCCCTCACCATGGAGTGAGATGTATTTTGCCTGGAGTAGAACTGAGCTATAGCCCAATGAAGTGGAATGGAGCCTTCCTTGTTGAATTTGAGGTCTTGGCACAAACTGATCTGTGGCCCTTCCCCCCTCCAGTGCCTAAAGATTTAAGTTAATGGGCCACATACAAAATGGTTGAAAACCGTATTTTGATGGCTGTGGTACATGAGTAGTTTAAAGAATTTACTCGAAATGTTATAATGTGATGGAGCTCACATACTTTATTCTTCCTTCCCCTCCTCCCCCCCCCCCCCCCCCAAGGTTTGATTCCCCAGGATTGCATGATTTAGTTGTGTATAATTGTACATCGAAACGTTTTATCATGTATATATTTTGCACCATCTTAAAGAGCATGAAATGTTCATGTATAAATGGTGCATAATCCAGAATCAATTAAAGGCATCATGCTGCTGCAAGACATTCTGTGGTCAAGAGTTGCACAGACAAATTCAGAAAAGACCCTGATAGTAACAGCCAGCAGGTTCTGAGACACAAGGTTGTGAGGATGTAGAAAGTAGACTGATCTAGGTGTTAGGAATATCTTTATTGTCACCACCACATTACAAATCATGAGATGATGCGCTTGGAGAAGCAGCTCTTTCTTTTTGTCCCCATAATTCAGCAAAGTTTTTGATGGTTCTCACAGCAGCAGGATTTTTAATTTCAAGCATGCGGTATCTCTTTGCTGATTTTTCTCATCTTGCCAAACATACAGGTTGCAAATGAAACTCCTTGTTGTTACGAGTTAGCTTATTTTATTTTGCGTCTTTTATGAATGAATTAGTCTAGGGGTTAACTTCACACTGCCCACTCGCAACTCTTCCCACTCAGTCATCAAGCAACGATGGAACAAGTCTGAAAATGACGGTGAGGACACAAATCACAATCAAAATACTTTAATTCCTTTATAATCAAAAACTCTAAGAGAGCGCTGTATGCTGTAATTAAGATACTAATAATAATTATGAAACAATAAGTACTCTGAATCCCTTACCCCAGATAGAATAAAGGTGGTCTGCCAAACTCGGTAAAACAATACTTAACTGACGGAGGTGTACGTTGGTTCAGCCAATCAGAGGGCTCCCTGGCCGAGCTCGACGAATGCACGCGGTAAGGTGAGGGGGGAGAGGGCAGGGGAAGGAGGAAAGAGGTATCCGGTGCATTTCAAAGCATCCTCACACCACGACGAAACTCAGTGCACTGGGATTTCTTCCACTTAGTGGACTGGTCAGACAAGGGGTGAACTCTCTTGCTGGTGAGGACAGGCTGTTGTTCTTTCAGAGTGGATGTGTCTTTGCAAACTTAGTGTGACTGTTGTTCTTTTAGAGTGGATGTGTCTTTGCAGTCTTAGTTTAACTGTTGCTCTGTCAGAGAGGATGTGTCTTTGCAGACTTAGTGTGACTGTTGTTCTTTCCGAGTCAATGTGTCTTTGCAGATTTAATGTGACTGTTGTTCCGTCAGAGAGGATGTGTTTTTGCAGACTTAGTGTGACTGTTGTTCCGTCAGAGTGGATGTGTCTTTGCAGACTTAGTGTGACTGTTGTTCCGTCAGAGTGGATGTGTCTTTGCAGACTTAGTGTGACTGTTGTTCTGTCAGAGTGTATGTGTCTTTGCAGACTTAGTGTGACTGTTGTTCTTTTAGAGTGGATGTGTCTTTGCAGACTTAGTGTGATTTTTGTTCTCTCAGAGTGTATGTGTCTTTGCAATCTTAGTGTGGCTGTTGTTTTTTCAGAGTGGATGTGTCTTTGCAGACTTAGTTGTGGCTGTTGTTCTGTCAGAGAGGATGTGTCTTTACAGTCTTAGTGTGGCTGTTGTTCTTTTAGAGTGGATGTGTCTTTGCAGTCTTAGTGTGGCTGTTGTTCTTTTAGAGTGGATGTGTCTTTGCAGACTTAGTGTGGCTGTTGTTCTTTCAGAGTGGATGTGTCTTTGCAGTCTTAGTGTGGCTGTTGTTCTTTTAGAGTGGATGTGTCTTTACAGACTTAGTGTGGCTGTTGTTCTTTCAGAGTGGATGTGTCTTTGCAGACTTAGTGTGGCTGTTGTTCTTTCAAAGTGGATGTGTCTTTGCAGTCTTAATGTGTTGTTCTGTAAGAGTGGATGTGCCTTTGCAGACTTAAGGTGTTGTATTTTCATAGTGGATGTGTCTTTGCAGACTTAGTGTGGCTGTTGTTCTTTCAGAGTGGATGTGTCTTTGCAGACTTAGTGTGTTGTTCTGTCAAAGTGGATGTGTCTTTGCAGACATATTGTGTTGTTCTTTCGGAGTGGATGTGCCTTTGCAGACTTAGTGTGGCTGTTGTTCTTTCAGAGTTAATGTGTCATTGCAGATTTACTGTGTTGTTCTTTCAGAGTGGATGTGTCTTTGCAGACATATTTTATTGTTCTTTCAGAGTGGATGTGTCTTTGCAGACATATTGTGTTGTTCTTTCGGAGTGGATGTGCCTTTGCAGACTTAGTGTGTTGTTCTTTTGGAGTAAATATGTCTTTGCAGACTTAGTGTGTTGTTCTTTCAGAGTGGATGTGTCTTTGCAGACTTAATGTGTTGTTCTTTCAGAGTGGATGTGCCTTTGCAGACGTAGTGTGTTGTTCGTTTGGAGTGGATGTGTCTTTTCGGACTTAATGCGTTGTTCTTTCAGAATGAATGTCATTTTGCGGTCTTTTTGTGCCTGTAGCTCTGTCAGACAGAGTGAATATGTCTTTGCAGACATAGTGTGTTGTTCTGTCAGAGTGGATTTGTCGTTTCAGACTTATTGTGACTGTTGCTCTGTCAGAGTGGTTGTATCGTTGCAGTCCTAGTGTAACTGTTGCTCTGTTAGAGTGAATGTGTAATTGGAGTTTTAGTGTGGCTGTTGTTCTGTCTGAGAGGATGTGTCTTTGCAGTTTTAGTGTGGCTGTTGTTCTGTCAGAGAGGATGTGTCTGTGGAGTCTTAGTGTGGCCGTTGTTCCTTTAGAGATGATGTGTATTTGCAGTCTTAGTGTGGCAGTTGTTCCTTTAGAGATGATGTGTATTTGCAGTCTTAGTGTGGCTGTTGTTCTGTCAGAGAGGATGTGTCTGTGCAGTCTGAGTGTGGCTGTTGTACTGTCAGAGAGGATGTGTCTGTGCAGTTTTACTGTTGTTCTGTCAGAGAGGATGTGTCTTTGCAGTTTTAGTGTGGCTGTTGTACTGTCAGAGAGGATGTGTCTGTGCAGTTTTACTGTTGTTCTGTCAGAGAGGATGTGTCTGTGCAGTCTGAGTGTGTTGTTCTGTCAGAGAGGATGTGTCTTTGCAGTTTTAGTGTGGCTGTTGTACTGTCAGAGAGGATGTGTCTGTGCAGTCTGAGTGTGGCTGTTGTACTGTCAGAGAGGATGTGTCTGTGCAGTTTTACTGTTGTTCTGTCAGAGAGGATGTGTCTGTGCAGTCTGAGTGTGGCTGTTGTACTGTCAGAGAGGATGTGTCTGTGCAGTTTTACTGTTGTTCTGTCAGAGAGGATGTGTCTGTGCAGTCTGAGTGTGTTGTTCTGTCAGAGAGGATGTGTCTTTGCAGTTTTAGTGTGGCGGCTGTTGTACTGTCAGAGAGGATGTGTCTGTGCAGTCTGAGTGTTACTGTTGTTGTGTCAGAGTGAATATTTCTCTGCAGTCATAATGTGTTGTCTTGTCAGTAAATGTGGCTTTCCAATCTTATTTTGGCTCTTGCTCTGTCATTACTTGGTTTTACACATTGTGTGCTCTTGGGTCTGTGTGCTTCCTGTTCTATTTTCTCACCCTTTCTTTCCTGACTATTATACCATTTTACTGAAATGTAAAACACAAACTGTATTCACCCTAAAAGAATTGCCAGAAATGTAGTTTGAGTGTAAGACATCATTGCTTCCTGCTGGATAATCTGTGCAAGTATTTCCGTCATAATTCAGTGGAGAGTGTCTGGTAGGGTACATTTTTTCTTGCAAGTCATAACACTGTCTCCCCCTACTTCCAGATGATCCTAACCGCCATGAAATCGGGCATCAAGGCAGCCATAGAGAAGCTGAAGAGCATGATAGACGTCGGTCGGGGAACATTCCCTCCTCAGTCTCCAGTAAGACCTACTTGCTGTGTACATCCCATGGTACACTGTCTTCATGTTAAAAACTGAACTACAGCTCAGATCTGTGGGCCAGAGAGAAAGAGAGTCTGGCACCAGAAATCAGGGCAACTGCCTGTCACTTTCTTTTCCTCCATGTATTATTGGGAAATTTGAGTGGAGGAGTCAGATGAAATTTTGTGATAATACATGAATACAAAACAAATAATGATCATAAAGATCGCAGGGAGGTGTTGACATCTCAGGTTTAGTATGAAAACAAACGTTTCAGGCGTAGCTCTTCATCAGTACATGAATATGTTTCAGTTGCATGCCTAGTATTTTTCTCTACTTGGTCTAAGAAGGCTATCTGAGCTAGATGTGTTTCCTCTTGCTTGTGCAAGTACCAACCTCTGTTTCATCCTGTAAGATCCTGAATAAGATGCTGTTTCTTCAGGTTCCCAAATGATACAAGTTTTTTCTGAATCTGCCATGCCAGTAAAATATATTTCCCGTTACTCAACCTGCTTGTCAGGCTTGACACAGGATTCGCTCTACCTGGTCTGCTCAGAAAAAGCTTCTTCTCTGGCTTTCAGTTGTGCCAGAAATATGGTTTGTTTCTTTGATTTCCTAGAGCGAGAGAAATATGGTCTGTTTCTTTGTTTTCCTAGAGTGTGAGTTACAATTCTCTTAGGTTGGCAGACCAGGAGAAATGAACCAACCTTTTTTTATTTTCTTTTTACAAGCAGGTATGCCAGAGAAAAAGGAAGTTATTTCTATTTTTTACTAGAGTCTTTGCAAAACCTGACTGTTTTTGTGTGCCTGCAATGCCAGGGGAAATAAGCTGCTTCCACGTTCAGAGTTTGTGTGGGAAAATGTGTTCTGTTTCTGTCAGGAAAGATAGGCTGTAGCCATCCACTGTACCTGCTTGCAGGAGGGAGCATCCGCAGAGCCTAGACCCGGCACCAGCAGTCAGGGGGAAGAGAAAGCAGTGGAAGAGGAGAAAGAGATGGACCATGAAAAGAGTAGGTGTCCCTTTGAAGCCTTGGTATGAAACAGTGAACATTCCGCTCTACCCTGTAGGACAGTGGAAGATGATGTTTAAAAAAATGACTCAGGAACAATTTATTTATCTGCAGATGAAATGAATGAAAGATTGCAGACATTCCAGTTGAAAGAGGGAACTTTGCACATTGAGAAATTCATGTACTCCTGAGAAAGCTACATGAACCATTCACTAGAATGGGCTGAGACAGGGTTATAGGCAATTAAAAATAATGAACACAAAAGGTATTATTCTTAGTTGGCGACTTGTTGTGACTGGAACTGCTTCACACTTTGCTACCACCACCCCCACCCACCACCCCATGCATACCTCTGTACATGCATGCATGCGCCGCACACAGTGTACACAGTCATAATGCATACACATGATATTCAGATAAACTTAGATATCAGAGTGGTGTTATGGAGATACACTGTCCTGTTTCAAAGTGTCAGTCAATTTGAATTTAATGTTGTGTATTACAGCATGTCCTTAATGTTGTGTCATTTTGTATGGATTTTATGTTGCACGTGATTACTTTTTGTTAGAAAAGTCTTTGTGTGGGCATTGTGTTCGCGTGTGGACTTCCACATGTCAGTATGTGACTTTAGTTTTTAGTAGTTTTCGATAGCTTTAGCTTGTTTTTGTGTTACTTTGTGTCTATTCATGTGGACATACATGTTGTGCCTTTGTGTATGCCATCATGTGCAGGCCATTCATCACTGTGTGGAATGTAGTGTTTTCTGTCACTGTGTGGACTGTTTGGTTGCATGTAACTTATGTGGACTGTAGTAACATGTGTCACTTTATGAAAATAATTAATTCTTTGGTTTTTGTGCTGGTCATTGTGAAGGCTTGAAATTGTTTCTTGGTGTGGAGCTGGTGCAGTGAGTGAGGTGTGTCTTGTGGTTTACTCTATGGACTGCTGTTTGCAGCCATGCGAGCTACCAGAATCTGCTGGAGCTTCTTTGTTGCCCTGCTGGGCAGCATAGCAGACTGGATTATCAACGTCTGTAACCGCACCTCCCGTAACTACCGCCTGGTGGCCCGCATGTTGAATGAAGAAATGAAGATCATGAAGCGCAAAAATCAGGTGAGTGTAGATGTGAATATTGAGTTATGATGATGATTGATGATGATGATTGATGCCATTAATGATGGTGATGACATTGCTGATGGTGATAGTGATGGTCAATAATGACCCGATGGTTTTGATGACAGATATGGATGCAAATTTACCTTTTAGATACATGATGAAATTGCAAATATTCGTGGATTAAAAACAGTAAGTGATTTGCACGGGAATTTTACTACTTTCTGAAGATGGTATGAAAGTAATTTTCAGAAGACCCTCAGTTTCCCAATTTCAGATCACAGAGTGAGACAGAAAGTTAGAAATGCAGTGACATGGAAGGGGGACATGGCAAAGGTGACATTGCATATGTGCAGGACTCTGAAGTGACAATGACGTTGACAGTGGCATTGCCTTTTTACATCATGTAGGAAAAAAAGGGGACAATGGTGATGACAGAGATGGAGGAGAAAAGACGTGGTAGTCATTCCTCGGCGTCCGATTCACCACTACATGACCAAGGAGAGGACACGACTGGGTGAGTGATTTTCCCTCCCTGTTTTGTGTATGTGCTTTCTTCAGAGAAGTGTTGGCGCTGTTTTCACAATGCGGAAGCCACCGACACTTCTCTATCCCAGACCTAAAAAGAGTTGACTGTTGTTTTGAACATGTTTTCAACTTCCCATGTGAGACTAAATATTTGTAATAGTGCAGCTTTGGCCTGCTTTCTAGTGTCTTCTTCAGCATGTTGAAAGCTGTCTTGAGCCAAAAGAAAAAACTAGTTGTTGTTATGGTAACATGGCCACACAAAAAACCAAGGTCGGTAGGTTGCCCTGAAGTTTTTTTGGGAATTTTTAAAAGAGGTTGGATTGAACATAAATCATAATTTCTCTTTTTTTATACCTAAATAGTGAATTTTCCAAGTTGCTCCTAGGGCAGGGATGATGGGGTAGCACACAATTCATTAATTACCATTGACGTCTTCCTTTTTTCGTTTTCTTTCTTTGCACGAACCACAAAAGTTTAGGGTTGGTTAGGTTACTGCTACCACAACAAAATTTGGTTTTAGCCTTATTTGCACTGGTCTATTCTTGAGCTACCCAGGTTTGTTTTTTTTCTTTCTTAATTCTGTCTATATAGAAATATTTGGTTTCTGTCAGAATAGGCTAGAAAAGGTGTGTGAATCCATTAGGATAATTGAGTAGAGTGGTCTGACTTTGCAAACAGGGTCTAGTAGCCATTTCTTACCCCTGTCTGTAAAACCCATACAAGGAATCAGACCCCAGGTTGAAGTATCTAGTTGAGGTCCAGTTTACAGAAGTGAATTGATGTGTGCATGCCCTGCCCACAGAGCCTAGGCAACGTCCCTGAATTCCTTATAAACAAAAGACCAGCTGCTGCTGTATTGTAATCCTGCTTTTGTTGCATGTTTTTCATTTTTGCGGCATTTCGAGGAAAATGTTTTCAGCTTTGTGTAATTTGAAGGTTTTAACTATGAGGACGTTTTGTCTCGGCGGGATTGATGCTGACCTTGTGCAGATAACTGTGTCAAACCACATGCCAGCAGCTATTCAAAAGTTAGTTTTGACATCAGATGAAGAGAAAAGTGGCAGCAGCTTTGGGTAGGTAACCTTTTTTACATTGTGTATGTAGGTATGTATGTGTGCATTTGTGTTTTGTGTGTGTGTGTGTGTGAGAGAGAGAAAGAGAGAGAGAGAGAGAGTGAGAGAGTGAGAGAGATATATAAATCTCTTTCATTGAGATGGACGACCCATCTTAGTGTTAAACATTTGTAATCAAGTATGGATCTGG
The DNA here is from genome assembly GCA_034096865.1 of Theodoxus fluviatilis. Lineage (NCBI taxonomy): Eukaryota > Metazoa > Mollusca > Gastropoda > Cycloneritida > Neritidae > Theodoxus > Theodoxus fluviatilis. The sequence goes on from JAWQFJ010021933.1 coordinate 9,668, forward strand.
TAGACCAGAGACAGGTTGGGATGGCCGACAATAGCTCCAATGCCCTCTGGTGACAGGATTGGCTGCTGGTTGTCGCCCCTGGCTGAGCTACTGGAGCAATCACTGAAAGCCCAGCAGCCAGGGAGTCAGCTGATACAGCCGTTGAGCCGGTCCAGCCCTATAGTTAGTTGTGTAAGCGGATAACTTAGAAGCCGAAAGGAGAGCTTTGATACAACACGTAATAACAAATTATCGTGTTCATTCCTCATACATAAAATGCAATCTGTAATTATTTTAAGCACATTTTATACAATGCGTGACCGGTTCTCCTATAATGAGTCACTTGAATACCTTTAATGATTTTCACACTTTTGTTTTGTCATAAATTACTCATAATGCTATTCAAAATGATAACAAGCTTAGTATGATAATGCATTGGCTGCAGAGTCTTAACAATTTGAATACCTCTACCAAGAGAGAGAGAGAGAGAGAGAGAGAGAGAGAGAGAGAGAGAGAGAGAGAGAGAGAGAGGGGGGGGGGGAGTATGTGCAATTGACTTTATTACAATCACCTACCTGTCCATTCACCCCTCCATTAAAATCATCCCAAGAGAAGAGTTGGATCACTTCTGTAACTCCTGTATGAGCTGTTATCAGTTGGATCACAATGATGAAATCTTACAGCTCCTTCAAAAGCAGCATATGTAGAGGGATACTGCTTTCTCTCTGTGGTCAGACTGGAAGCCTTTGAGGAGGAGCAGGCCTCTTACGACGAGTCTGAGAAAAGCCAGTCTGGACGTCTGTACCGCTTAATAGAGGCCATCTTCTACGTCCTCATCTCTCGCTCAGAGCTGCTGTGCTACTTCTTGATGATCCTGAATCCGATGATCTACAGCAGCGTTCTCTCACTGCCTCTGCCCCTCATGGTTTTCCTGTGGGGCATGTTGTCTGTTCCACGGCCCTCCAAGAAGTTCTGGATCTTTGTCATCACATACACTAAGGTATCCTGGCCAAACCATTTACACTGATAGGAAAGGTCAATATTTGCTCTCAGGATCATATAAAAAATCTGTAGCTTTGAGAGAAAAGATAGTCAAATCATTGATTAAATTAACCAACTCCTAATCCATGATGCTGAAAATATTTATTTCATTGGCAAGAGTAGAAAATGACATAGTTACTTCCCA
>JAWQFJ010021934.1:0-10000 GCA_034096865.1 Theodoxus fluviatilis
ATTAACAAAGAATATACGTTGGTCTAGCTGGTCATCATTTATTCCGAAAATAACGACCTTGGTTCCACACCAGTACTTCACCTCTTTCTTTGACGCAAATGTGAGCATCGGCGACGCCCTGGCTTTCAGTGTTGCTGATTTTTCTTGTCTGTCTTGGAGAACCCTGTCCCATGTTTGTAAACAATTACTGCCTGGAATGAGTACGTCTACAGCTAGGACATCAAGACCCCCTAACTTCAACCAAAGACGCTAGCGACAACACATGACAATTCCGACAGCTCTCACCACAGACACATTTCCAAATACCAACGTACAGCAGCGCTAAAGGTGTCAAGAAAAACACACACGCTACCAGACAGACTGATACAAGCACCACGACAGTTACACAAAGAATGCAACAACGCGCTCGTACACACTCTGACATTCACTCAGGCTGTCTCTGGAAAGACTGACAGTTACAGCTGGAGATGACAGCATGCAAAGAGTCAGACACTCACACACAGCAGTCGCCACGCTGTAGCCATGCGTGCAGCAGACAACATTGATCTGTCCTCTCAAACCCCGACGCTTCCGCCACAATGTCGGGCCATTTCAGCCCTACCACCAGGTGGCAGCAGTGGGCAGTCAGGAGTGGTCACTCACCTGTGGGGAGGGGGATTTCCAGCTCTACATCGAACAGATCTACACTGATGTTGTCCTGCACAGTGGTCCGTGTGGACTGCTCTGCATCTACGGCTCTCTGGGAGACCTCTGAAAAGCAACACGAGGACAGTTCGCACTAAAAACATATAGCGTCAAATTATGAAGACTCGTAAATATGCGTTTCATCTGACTTTCGACAGGGGCATATGACACACTCATAAACGAAAACCATCATTTTACAAACATCCACCTAGATGCCAAAACTTACACACTCATGCACACACACACACACACACACACACACACACACATACACACACACACACACACACGCACACACGCACACACACACACACAACACACACACACACACACACACACACACACACACACACACACACACACACACACACACACACACACACAGATTATATGAGTCTTGTCGTAATGACTAAACAAAAGTAAATTACAAACGCCATGTAATGTAATATTTTGCAAAGCCTGGAGGACACGAGCTTGCCCAAAGCTGTGTTTTCTCAACAGCGATGCCTGTGCAAACGTGACAGAGGAGCCCTACAAAAGCGCTACAAGGATCAACTGAAGCGCCAGCTCAGCGCTGCTGGTATCTCACAGGAGGACTGGGAAAGCATTGCTAAAACAGGGACAGGTGGAGAGCATTGTCAAAGCGAGGCGCTGAGGCCTTCCACACCGCTAGAACACAGGCCGCTGTGGACAAGCGCAGAGGAAAACGTCGGCTGCCCAGAGCTCCCCAACACAGACATCACCATGTCCAATGTGTGACAGTGTGTCGGTCAAAGTTTGGCCTACACAGTCACCAGAGGGTTTGTCGCCAGAGACTTTCTCCCCAATGATCCTCGGATCCAACAGTGAGGCAAAGTGACAGACAGAATGACAGAGAGACAGAATAACACACACACACATTTACACACACGCACTTACACGCACATACTACACACACACACACACACACACACACACACACACACACATGCACGCAAATCCTGTGTTTATCTGAAATGATACTTCTCGAACGGTTGAGGGGAACCGGAAACCAGCAATGAACTGCTACACACCCCTAAGCTTCTCCAGAGGTTCTGGCTCCTCGTCCACTGTGGTCGTGGATAAGGGAACGTTTGGGAGGGTGTTCACTGCAAGATAAGAAACGACATACTTCAGTTCTCGAATCTCGTTCATTATGAACATTCCAAATAAATGACATTCAACTTTCCCTGTAACAAGGTGTAGCTTTAAAGGCACATGTTAAAGTGGAAAAAATATGCAACATTCCACCAGGGCACAACCGTATGAATGGGAACAAAACATAAACAGACCTTTGCATTTGCATTGCAATTATTGAATATAACTGGCGTTTGCAAAGACATGAGCGAGAGAGATAGATAGATAGATAGATAGAGAGAGAGAGAGAGAGAGAGAGAGAGAAAGAGAGAGAGAAAGAGAGAGGGAGAGGGGGGTAGGAAGAGAGAAAGACGAAGTGAGAGAGAGGAGAGAGAGAGAGAGAGAGAGAGAGAGAGAGAGAGAGAGAGAGAAGATGAGAGAAAGAGAGAGGAAAGAGGAGGCGGAGGGAGGAGGCGGAGGGAGGAGGCGGAGGAAAGGGGGCGTTGGAAAAGGAGAGTAAAGGAGAGAAAGAGAGATATTAACGTACTTGAGAAGAGACAGGTCATATGAGAACAAGAAGGGCAAAGCCCATACGACTCACATGCTTGACCTTGACCTTTACATGACCTTGACCTTCAGGTTACCCTCAAGGTCAAGGTCAAACAACTAAACCTAGCAATGACATCATACACTAAGAAATGCTTTACACATTTTTCCTACCAAAATACATGTGGCCTTGACCCAAAGCTTCAAAGCCGATGTTTCTACTGGAAGAAGGAACATTTAGTAGCTCTATGCCTACGGCGCTACGTCATGTCACATTATCTCTAAAGCAGAAACGCCGCAGCGATTTGTTTTGCTTTTTTTCACATTTACACCGTTCTCTTTCTGAACTTGTGCAAGACTACTCACAGTTTCATTGTGTTTGCTGCGGGGAGGCATACGCAGATGCGAGCAACTATAACGAAACATTGAATCCAAATCAAATTTGTCAAAAATGTATTTCGAACTTGTCAACGAAACCTCTTGCTATCTTGTGTAAATCAAATGAACTAACACAAACGAAGTCTGACCGCAGTATACCACAGGCATATATTTCAATACAGAAAATACACTATAGCAGGGATTCTGCTGTTTGTTTGTTGTTATTTTGTTAAAGAAAGTTTTATTGAACAAATTAGAAGTACATTTTATGAAGAGAGTGAAAGAAAGCATATAATTATATCTCTCTTGATTGTTCAATTCAGTTGAAACGTAACACTGATAACTGTTCTTACCACAATCGGTAATAATTGTTTGCCATGAAGTAAAACGACTTTCCAGACAAATAATAATGATATGTATAAAACTGTATAAATCAACAAGTAGCTTATCAATATCTCCTTCCTGGAGAATGAACATCAGAACGGCGACTGAAAGCGACCCTTGCGTCAAGACGTTTATTGAAGCTGTTTCAAAGACAGCACCTACTTGGGACTCGCAATGGCGCTAGCAGGCAAGGAACGACCATGGCACATGAGAGATCGGACAGCGAGAGAGATGCGCCTGATGACGCAGGTATCGCAACTGAACCCACGCTTTGTGGAGGAGGATTAGGAATGATAGATATAGAAAGCTTCGAGAAAATGCTTAAAGTGTCCTGGATGAAAACGCTTATTGTACGATAACACTACCCGTAACTATATCTCATTGACAGACAACAATGTAAAGTGATATTATAGGCAGAGGAATATATCGATCCTAAAGTTGTTGCTGGACTCAATCCTTTCTGGAAAGAAGTAATGAGTCATTGGTAAGGAGTTCATAATGAAGATTGATCAATCATCCACAATACAGCAGAACGAGTAGAAAAAAGTATACTTATGCTCAAATTGAGGAAAGGCACAACGATGCTGGGGAGCATCATACGAACCACCTCTACTGAGAAAAATGCCACAGTAAACACGCTACTGGTGCACAGGGGTAAAGCAAGGGAAAGAGTTGACGTCACAAGTACATCTACGTCATGACGCATGCATGCGTCTAAATACCATGCGCAGCCGGCTGTAGATTGGTCGCGAGACATCCATTTCGCGCCGTTTTCTGTCGATTGGTTACTTATCAAGAGGATCCACTGTATCCTTGCGCGTTGCTTTTGATAATGACGTATTCAAATGTCGGTGTTTCCAGAACGTACTTTTTGACTCACATGCGAAGCAAAAGTGAGTCTATGTACTCACCCGTTTCGTCCGTCCGGGCGTCCGGGCGTCCGTTTAAAACTTTAATGTTGGATTTTTCTCGGAGACTATTAAGTCTATCAATACCAAATGTGGCATGATGGTGTATGATGCCAAGGCCTCAAAAAACATACATAATGGCTTGGTCGCAGGGGCCATAAATGTTGTCTAAAAAACAGCCATTTTATCACATTTTCTCAATTTTCTCTGAAGTTCATTAGATTGGATACCTCACCTATATATGGTATATAGAGCAAAGAAATACCTATATAGTGATACCAGTTTAGTTGACCTTGCTTCAAGGTCAAGGTCAGAGGAGCTCTTCAAAGTTGGATTGTATACATTTTTTTCAGTGACCTTGACCCTGAACTATGGAAGAGAACTGTTTCAAACTTAATAATTATGTGGGAAACATGTTATACTTTTATCATAAGACACATTTGGTCACATATCATCAAGGTCAAGGTCACTTTGACCCGTATGAAATGTGACCAAAATGGGGTAGTGAACCACTAAAAGTGACCATATCTCATGGTAGAAAGTGCCAATAAGCACCATTGTGCTTCCTATGTCTTGAATTAACAGCTTTGTGTTGCATGACCTTGGATGACCTTGACCTTGGGGTCAAGGCCACATGTATTTTGGTAGGAAAAATGTGTAAAGCATTTCTTAGTGTATGTCACTGCTAGGTGTAGTTGTTTGACCTTGACCTTAAGGGTCACCTGAAGGTCAAGGTCATGTAAAGGTCAAGGTCAAGCATGTAAGTCGTATGGGCTTTGCCCTTCTTGTTTCAATCTGGAATGGTCGTTGTAACCAACATTTCCGGACATTGTACCCGAGTTACAAATGTCGGCATTTCTCGCGAGAACGGACATTCATAAATGTCGTTTAGCTTAAGAGTCCAGTGTCCTATCGGACAGATTACTCCGAGTTCAGTGTCCTATTGGACAGATTACTCCGAGTCCAGTGTCCTATTGGACAGACTACTCCGAGTCCAGTGTCCTATTGGACAGATTACTCCGAGTCCAATGTCCTATTGGACAGATTACTCCGAGTCCAGTGTCCTATTGGACAGATTACTCCGAGTCCAGTGTCCTATCGGACAGATTACTCCGAGTCCAGTGTCCTATTGGACAGACTACTCCGAGTCCAGTGTCCTATTGGACAGACTACTCCGAGTCCAGTGTCCGGCATTGTTGGGGACAACGACCATTTCAGCAGTAGTGTCAAGACGGTTGCCCCACTTGCAACATGCACCAAAGAGAAATAGCGGTCTGTCATTTGTTATTTGACTAATGAAGGGGTTAAACCCATCGAAATTCACAAAAAGATAGCAATTACGGGCAAACCGTAGCGCTTGACATGTGTGTGCTTCTGCGAAACCCGCCTTTGTTCTCTTAACAGGCAATCACCTGAGCAAACCAAGAGTTGTCTCCCTTGTGTAGGCAGAAGCGTTCAGTACCTGGCAGGCTTCAAGGTTGTGTCTCGTTCGTGCTGTCCATGTCACGTGCACGTTTCATTGCCACAGCCATTGCGCCCTGGGACAAGAAGCGTGTTATGCCTTTGACCAGCCGAGCCTTCTTATCTAACAACCTTGATGTCAACTTTCAGCAAAAGCAGCTATGCATTTTATGCCACCCACTTTCAATAATCTCATCACACGAACAAAACAAGAGGGAAAGATCTGATGTAATAGCTGTTAGGAGACCGTTCAATATATGCATAACTCCATGTAGATGTGCATTTCAGTGCTGCTTGATTTCATGTACTCTGTTTACCGATTCATTTATCCATGGATTCTGTGAACGAGACACCATACAAACAGGACAGTCAAGTCGATGCTCTCACATTGAATAAACGTTTATTCATGATTTTTTGTGAAGCATGAGGTGTGGTACCCTGCTCCCAGTGCCAGATGAAGCATGGTAGTAGCATGAGTGGGGTGTGACATGCCTCGGGCAGGCAGGGAGTGTAGAGACGGTGTGCTTGTCTCTCTCCCTTCACTCCCTCCAAGTGTGACATGCCTCGGGCAGGCAGGGAGTATAGAGACGGTGTGCTTGTCTCTCTCCCTTCTCTCCCTCCAAGTGTGACATGCCTCGGGCAGGCAGGGAGTATAAAGACGGTGTGCTTGTCTCTCTCCCTTCACTCCCTCCAAGTGTGACATGCCTCGGGCAGGCAGGGAGTATAGAGACGGTGTGCTTGCCTCTCTCCCTTTACTCCCTCCAAGTGTGACATGCCTCGGGCAGGCAGGGAGTATAGAGACGGTGTGCTTGCCTCTCTCCCTTTACTCCCTCCAAGTGTGACATGCCTCGGGCAGGCAGGGAGTATAGAGACGGTGTGCTTGTCTCTCTCCCTTCACTCCCTCCAAGTGTGACATGCCTCGGGCAGGCAGGGAGTATAGAGACGGTGTGCTTGCCTCTCTCCCTTCACTCCCTCCAAGTGTGACATGCCTCGGGCAGGCAGGGAGTATAGAGACGGTGTGCTTGTCTCTCTCCCTTCACTCCCTCCAAGTGTGACATGCCTCGGGCAGACAGGGAGTATAGAGACGGTGTGCTTGCCTCTCTCCCTTCACTCCCTCCAAGGGATCAGCAGACAAGAAAGGCGTGGTATCACATTTCTCTGTCTTTATTTTTAGCAACAGTGCAGTACATGGCCACCGCCTGCTGGGCTGACCTCTCCGTCGCCTCTCTGTGGCCTTTTCTTCCTCTGTACTGCTCTGGCTTTATATAGCCACTACGCGGACCTCAGCGCGAGCAGACGAAATTTCTAAGTCATAATTTGGTCCTGTGATTCCCAGTGGAAGCAAAGCTAACATAACAGCTTCTAACAACTATTTGAGGCTTAAATCAACAGTTCCATATGACAAACTTTACTCCCTTGGAAAGTGCGTTAGTCAAAGCACACTCTGCGCCAACGAATGAATTCCAAAAGTGGTTCGTATACAAATGAATGGCAAGTGAAGTATTTATTTAAGGCGCCAATTAAATCAGGTACTTATTCATCATTTTCTCTTAATATTACTGTTTACAACTCACGGAGTGCGGGTTGCCATATATGGGATGATTGATAAGGATAAACACTAGGTTTATATTCAATACTACAAACAGTACACGGCACATTAGATGAATAAACTCTAAAATTCGATGTGCTTTCAAGCACTGAAAAAGAAGTCGGAACAGAGATACTATAGTAAGTGGATAGCTGTCTGCGCGAAACGCGTCTGCCAGTGCCGTCTCGCGCAGAAAACCAGGGCGGAGGCACTGCTCTCTTCCGGTCTAAGTCTGGGCAGGTTCCATTGTCCACACAGCAATAGAATGTAATGGTTATTTCTTGTACTGTGCTTTATCATCTCTAGCTGAATTCAGTTGTGCAAAAACATGATGTAATTTGCGGATTGTAGAGTCAGAGGTTGAAGTTGGACTGACAATTCGTTGAATATGAAGTGTGTTCTTTGACTTAGCGTCTGCTTAAAAGCACAGTGGAACCATTCCAGCTATATCCAGCGTCTGTGAGATTCAGAGGGTTTTGACACAACATGCCAGGAAATAAATGTGCAATTGCTGGTTGTGGAGCCTACACAGGTCGAAATAGAGGGCTGTCGTTCCACAGAATAATAACACAACGATCCTGAATGGGAGCGAGCAGAGATACCATAGGTTCCTCCCTTTGCGAGTCATTGTGTTAGCGCCAGTGGCGGTATGCGTGCGTCAGAGAGCAGACGACGTGTTCTCATATGTACCAAAGATTATAGGTTACACAAAGATAGCTCATTAGCTCATTGTTGTGAGGATCGAGACACGTTGCGCCCCAAGCGGCTAGAACTATGGGGAAGTAATCACAACGCTTAGAGACATGTAAAAGTGCTTGTTTGTCGACGCGTTTCTGATGCGTTCCGATCATGTTTGTGAATACATTTACGGTGTAATGTGTAATAAAATGATTTGCTGCAATAATGGGGGTGTTTTGGCTTTGTTTTTTTGTAGCAGGCGTTGTGAAATCGAAATATTTGGTTCATCGAAATGGATGGTTCTGCGTATGCGCGTGAGCCTATAGTCCGTTTAAACATTGCTCTGTCAGTGGAGACGCTACTGACTTCGCACGCCCGGGGAGTTATGCCAAAGATCCGGCCGCGTTAAAGCATGCAAAAATATTAATTAGATTAAAAACTAATCGAAAATAGTCATATTAGACTGTTTTAACGTATACTTTCTGCACAAAACCCACAGAAGATAAGTAAACAAACCTCACCGTATGTACCTAGATGGCTAGCAGACGAATAATCTTTGTCTCCACTGACAGAGCAATGTTCAAACGGACTATAGGCTCACATTTCGATGAACCAAATATTTCGATTTCACAACGCCTGCTACAAAAAACAAAGCCAAAACACCCCCATTATTGCAGCAAATCATTTTATTACACATTACACCGTAAATGTATTCACAAACATGATCGGAACGCATCAGAAACGCGTCGACAAACAAGCACTTTTACATGTCTCTAAGCGTTGTGATTACTTCCCCATAGTTCTAGCCGCTTGGGGCGCTGCGTTTCCGAGCGTCTTGTAACTTTACATAGCAAAAGATCGGCATGAGCTATCTTTGTGTAACCTATAATCTTTGCATGTACTGACTGCTATGCCGCTATGTAGAAGACAAGTGGAGTGCAATGGTGCTCAGCATTTCTCATACGTTTAAGAAACGTTTAGCAGCAGTGCCTCTGACGTGCAACACCATCCTGCTTATTAAAAAAAATTCTGATTGATAACATCATTGCCAAATGACTTCAAGAAGCGTCGACTGGTTCTTTGCCTTTCGTGTATTATCTCGGTCATAAATGTTACACTCATCTACACTGTCCGAGATAATATAGCTATAGATTGACAGTTATGTATAATATACTATTTCAATGTTCATTCTTTTTTTAACTACTTATTTTCAATAAATGCTGCGTACTTACCTCAAGTATCTCCTCGATTAGCTGCTCCATTCTGTGAACTCTGAAACCGGAAATGATCGTTGCCGGTGGGAAGGCGGAGCTGGGCAGACAGCACTGCGACTATATTTAGACTATACACTGAGAAGTCAAGTCAGCAGTCCATTATGTCTAGTGTCTCTGATGGCACGCTAGCATGCTATGGCCATGCGGAGTACAAACTATTACATACGAGTATAGTCAGTTGACCCTTCAGAGAGACACACAGAGCAGAACGCTAGAAAACTGTGGACAAACGTAGTACAGGCTGTATACCTGCATAGAAACTGTTGACCTGTGGAGACATTAGCAGATGCTATGGCCAAGCTGATCACCGACAATTAAGATGTAGTGCACAGGTATAGTTGACCTATGAGACGGACACATAGTATAGGACGCCCAGAAGACGTAGCAAGTGAAGTACAGACTGGATATTCAGTCAAACTGACCTATCGAAGATTCCCTCGGGATCAGACGTTAGCATGATATGGTCAGACTGCGCAGGCGTAGGGGAATGAGCGCTTTTGCGCGGGTAAAGGGAAGCAACTCGCCGCTAGGTGGCGCCGTCGAGGCGCGTCAACCTTCTCTGTCAGTGAATCTCTGTTCCGTACTGTAACTTTCATTCCGGCGAACCTCTTTGAGCCTTATTTTGCGATTTCTGCATCTTGTGACTACCGAAAATGGCAAAACCATTCGGAAAGTGGACTAACCAAGAGTTGAGAGCTGCATTACGTCGGAGAAATGCACGGATCTCTGGACGAAAGGCTGATTTGGTGGCAAGGTAGTTCAAGAGTTTTCTCAGATTCACAATCGCATTGTTTTGACGCTGTACAATAGTTATTGATCTATATATTTTTCGGTGATAGTTAATGTGTTATAAATTACCGAAGTGGTGGAAAATGGCAGGATTTTGTTCAGTGGCTTGTTCAAGTTGTTGGCAATTTCGTTAAATACTAATCTAATCTAGGTATGTCACAATGATTTTTTTTTTTTTTGGGGGGGGGGGGGGGGTGGAGGATTAAAATACACCA
>JAWQFJ010021934.1:15000-22500 GCA_034096865.1 Theodoxus fluviatilis
CCAAGGACCAGACGAGGTGCACGGGGTGTTTTGTACGCTGCGACAAGCGCAAGTGAACTGGAATACCTCCAAGGACAGAAACACGAAGCTGCCTGACTCACCACCGCTGTTTTGTTGGTGTCACTGAGGTAAACTTTCCCCCAGGCAGACAGGGTCGTTGGTGTTTCGTTCTGTCGTAACATTCACTCTTGATGAATTCATTGTTGTCGAAGTGCAGAGAGTTAGTGGGCAGGCGAAGCGCAAGTTGTCTAGTGCGGTAAAGAACATAAGAAAGTAGTTTTACCTGTGCTGAGTTTGAACAACATTTTTTGTGATTTTATTTCTTCTCTAATTTTAAAATCTGTCGTTGATGTTGTTGTTGTTGTTGTGATGGTGGTGGTGGTGGTCTCGGATACGATTTCTGCAACGACCTGTCAAATATACATGAGACGAGACGGGCTCAAAGATTGCTGCTCAGAAATATTTTAAGTTCTTTCAGTCTTTCTAGACAGAGCTCATTACAAACATCGTCACTTTTTCAGCACTTCTCGTTTACATCAGATAACGTATAGAGGACGTTTGACAAGCAAATAATCACGATCCTCATGCACTGGACTTAAACCTCAGGCCTGCGACTCCTACGAAGAGATGTCAAGACATCGACCCGCTCGTACTATCATAAAACGTACACGCAAGTGACTTATGACGGAAATATGTCGATCTAATGTTGTGCAATGGTAAAAGTATTCATGTAATTAATGTTGGTAGCATTAGCATGGCTAAACTAATTTGAATTAATTTATTTAATAAAAACTATACTTCCATGGAAGTGAGATATATCGCGGAAAATTCTGTGGTTGACCACTGCTTGTGCTTTACAGGGCGTTCTGCATTCTGAAAAGATTCTCGTATGAGAGATGTCATCTTCGACAGCCGTGGGGCCTTCCGAAAAGCACTCCAGCCTGCCCCCTGCCCTTCTTTCTATCTGCAGCTGTGCATTCCACCAGGCCAGGCTTGAATTTGGTCGAAGGCGGTTCTTGGCCTAGCAAGGACAAGAGGAAGTGACGGAGTAAAAAGAGACCACTTGATCAGAGTCTGGTAAGACTTTTGCTGCCTGGCAGCGCTCTTGAAACTACGCTCTGACCACCCACAGGGCTGCCACAGCGCTCCAGGAGCTCTCTACAGTCATGGCACCCTTCCACTGTGTGTCAGTCCTCATGGGCTTCGCCGTGCTCGCTGCTCTAGGTAAGCACAGACAGTATCTATGTAACTAGGGGGGCTGTACATTTCCTCTCCGTCTCACTCTCGATTTCTCCTTTCTTTTTTTGTATTACGAAAGTTTCATTGCTAGGGAAGGTGCGTCAGGTGACACTACTTCTGCACAGTTTCTCAAAGTGAAATGATACGAAAGTTGTCACGTCCATTGGTCGGGTTTCCACACCTGTTGGAACACTCGTTCGTAATTCTGTCCTCATGTGCCTCTCTAACGCATTCCTTGAAACTAATAAGCATTTAGAAAGCATGCTTCCAAATTAATTGTTGTTGAACAATCAGTGTTTTTTTCCCATGGAGAGAGAGAGAGAGAGAGAGAGAGAGAGAGAGAGAGAGAGAGAGAGAGAGAGAAAGATTAACTGATTTCTTTATTGCGGCCGACGACCCGTCATGACAATAAAACTTACATGTATGTAAATACGTAGAACCAGAACATTTTATGTACACATGTAAAATCAGTACAGTTGAGGAATAACACTTTGAAATACAATAGAATCAAATGAATCTGTAATGATACACATGATAGCAGGCATGATCTCATATAATACATTAAGCATAGTTACAATGCTCATCGCAACATTGTACAATCATCGACAGTGTACTTGGTGCACAACAAGAACATTTGTTGTACCGACTTGTCAGCATGATAATAATGTACATTCTATCTTGCATTGTAACATTTTACACATAATTATCGTCAGGGTTAATAACCCTCTCACAACGAAGTTTAAAAGCGTAAAATATATACATTGAAACGTCTCGTGTTTTCCTTATTTCACCTCCGTTTATCAGGTGTGCCATGTCCGCATATCTTGCTCGTTGCAGGTGCTTTGAAATATATTTTCTCTTAAATGGTCATATGTATGGCAGTAAATTAAAAAATGACTTTCGTCCTCATACTCTCTACAAAATGGACACAATCTATCTGCATCATGTGCGGGATTACGTAAGTTTGTCCCCAGTGCAAAATTTCCTACACGAAAACGTACATATGCATCCCTAAATTTTTTAATATTTATTTCATTCAGATAGCTTTCGCATCGTAATGTTTGCTTAAAAGACCTGTAGAAAGCAAACCGGTCACTTTCATTCATTTTCATGTGCCATTCCTGTTGGGAGCAGTCACGGAGCCTCTGTCTCAGTGATCGTATAAAACTCTTCTCAGGTGTATGCTCACCATTTGTCCACACATAGGCAAATCCCAGTCTTGACAAACATCTTTCGACTGAATTAGCCCAGTTCCACTTTGCACACAGGTTTTCTCTCAGTAGCATTAAGTAGGCCTGTTTTGGCAGTCTGTTTACCGACATCCTGCTCAACCGTACCCAGTACCTTACTGCCCGAACAGTAGCGGCGATGAACATAGGATACCTACCCAACTCACCCCTGCACATCACATTTGGTGTTTTTATAGATACGTTGAGAAAGCGCTTGCATGCAAACATGTGCGCTTTCTCTATGGTTTCTCTTGCCTCCAATCCCCACAATTCTGATCCATACAGTAAAGAAGGCTGTATTTGGGCATCGTACATACGGAAAAAGACGGCTGTATTCACAGTGCGGAGTTGCCACATTGCCTTAATCAGCTGTACAGTTTTCTTCTTGGCTGTTACTGAGAGGCTCTCGAGAGCAGAAGTTATCGACAATTTAGTAGTGAATACATACCCTAGATATTTATACTCGTTTACGACTTCTAGTTCTGTACCTCCCAGATACCATTTTTCACCCCGGCCAAGAAATCCGCCCCTCCGGAAGACCATGACCTTTGTCTTGTCAGTATTAACATGAAGGCCCAGTCTTTCGGAAGCGTGGTACAAATTATTTATCTGGCACTGTAGGCCAACTGGAGTTGTAGAAAGTAATACAATGTCATCTGCGAAGATAAGGAAAAATATTTCTGACATCCCAGGCAGTAGCTGTACACCATGGCGCCCGTGTGTGCGGATGTACCTTGCAACATACTCAATGAACATACAAAAAATTATCGGGGACTCAACTGCCCCCTGTCTTACGCCAGCTGAGCAATCAAAGAAATCTGACATGATACCATTCCACCGTACGCAAGCTTGCACTTGTGTATAAAGAGGTTTTAGCATTCTCAAAAATGTTGTTGATAGCCCTGACTTTAAACACTGTCAGAGAGAGAGAGAGAGAGAGAGATAAAGAGAGAGAGAGAGAGAGAGAGAGAGAGAGAGAGAGAGAGAGAAAGGGAGAGAGAGAGATCATGTCTGCATGCCTGTGTGTGTGTGTGTTTGTGTGTGTGTGTGTGTGTGTGTGTGTGTGTGTATTTGTGTGTGTGTGTGTGTGTGTGTGTGTGTGTGTGTGTGTGTGTGTGTGTGTGTGTGTGTGTGCATGATACAGACTCCTTGTGTACGTGCTGTGTTTGTGTGCACGAGTGTGCCTACGTGTCTGCGTGCCAACTTTCCTTGTCTCATTTTTTTCTTCCGTCAAGTGTTCCTCACTCCATTCTGCATGGTTGACAATCTCTTGACTAATGCATTTTTATCAGCAAGGCCGGAACTCCTTAGACTGCCAACTCTGCTGACTTGTTATCTGCTTAAGTGATCAGACCCGACAGAACCGAACCCTTCAGAGACATGATTTATCAGTGTGTGCTATGTCGAATGTAACGACAAGTGCTTCAGCCTTTATAGTCTACGTAGGTGTTGCCTGGTTTGACCATAAACATGTGTTGTGAAATCCGATCTGGAGGACGATTTTCTCGCATGAAACGTGATTTGCGAGATTTCGCTTGTAAATACAGCCGGGTACCTCAGCCAGTGGACAAGAAACACGAACACACCTGTAATGCATTCGGTTTCTCTTGCATCGTCCGAAACGAATGCATTACACACATGCACGCGCGCGCCCTTGATCAAAATCCAAATGAACAAATGACATCGGAAAGCTGGAAAATTGGAAATCGAGAGCTGTAAGCGGGTCACAGAATTTCCGAAGAAAGGAGAGTAAGAAGGAGAGATATGGGGTGGGGGTGGGGGGGTGGGGATGGGGGTGGGGGTGGGGGTTGAGCAAAACAATACTTGTTAGCTGCAGCCACTGTCTTGGAAGTGACAATAAAATGTGTCAATTTTTCTTAAATCAAGACTAATTCAACACCAAATGCTACAAGACTTATAGATTTGTTCTGAGTCACCCATTCGTTAACAGACGAATCTTATGTAGAAAGGCTGTGGTTTCAAGTGCATGACCCTTCATAGAAGGAACTGTTGATATATCTTTGCACTTTTTCCCCTCGTTATGCTCAGTTTTTCGTGTTTTTTTTCTGTTAAATAAACTAATTGTTCTTTATCGTCTCTCTGCTTTTTGTGTAATTGTTTCGTCCTTGCAAACGTGTTGTGAGATGTATCATTTGCCCGAGTTGCCGCCGTCCCCTCCTGCTCTTATCAGCAATCCAGGGCAACTTCTGTACGATCATTAACTGCTCCTCCATAAACAGGCACCAAATGGGTATCCGTCAGGGGTTAAGGTAGAAAAAAACTGTGTAAAAAAACTGTGGCGGATTCATCCACAGTCTGGTGGAGATGGTATGAGTGGTACTGGTTCGATGACTGGAGTTTTGAATTCAATGGATAGGGTGGGAAGTGGTATTAAAAAACAAGCATCTTCAACCTTATCTTATCTGTGAGCTCTGCGACGATGTGCGCTACGTTTAGAGAATCAAGGCCCATGAACAGATGCAGACCTGAATTCCTGGATTTCCAAGTCAGACCAACGCTTCATCGATCTGTCCATGTCAGACGGAAAGCGCGCGCTGACACACATTCCCTTCCTCGTTGACCTCAACAGGCATGCGGCTAAAGATCAGCATGAACATGCAGAGTATAGAAAAGAACTTTGCACATAAAGCAAAGCCATTTATGAGGGCCGGCGCATACTAGGTCGTCCTGTGACTAGTCTGTGCATGCCCCAACACCCCTGTACTCTTGAAGAACAACGTTATAACTCCATCCTCAAGAGAGGGACATAGGATGTAATAACTCTGTGTTTATCCCTCCAGGTTTACTAGAGGTCCTACAGACTTTATGTCTGTCTGTCTGTGTGTCTGTGTGTCTGTCCCGACTTAACGGCTGATTTCTCAAAAACTACTGGACGGATTTGCTTGACATTTTGCACACTTACTGGAAGTTAGGTCCGATTGAAAGTATCAAATTTTCAGAATCAAGGTTTGAAGAGAAAGTGGTTTTTTAAGGTCGTAAACTCGAAAGCACCTCCCTTAATAGTCAATTGATGGAATGGCGAAATGAAAAATGTGTGACGTCATCAATAACGTGACGTGATTTTTAACTGCATGTCTGCCTCTCTGTCCCGACTTAACGGCTGATTTCTAAAAAACTACTGGACGGATTTCCTTGACATTTTGCACACTTACTGGAAGTTAGGTCCGATTGAATGTATCCAATTTTCAGAATCGAGGTTTGAAAAGAAATTGATTTATGTAGGTCGTAAACTCGAAACACACCCCCCCCCCCCCCCCTGAGATTTCAATTGACGGAATAGCCAGATCGAGTCAAACAGAGTTATCTTTTCCTACTTTCACAAAACAATGAGTAGAGTAGAGTAGAGTAGATTCTTCGGCCTTCTTAGGCGTCCAGGGCCTGTTGCCGATTCTGATGGTTCTCTGGCTGTATTTGCATCGCTCTTACGGATACTGGTCTTCTGACCAGGCCTAGTCTTTTTCACTTGTGAAAAAAAAAAGCTTATACGAGAAGATTATTGACGTTGATGGGTTAGATCCGTATGAAACACCAAACAGTTTGTGGTCTGTCGACAAAAACCAGTTGCCGGACATAAACCACGCCAGGATTGTACAATATTTTGTGCTGGGCAAAAGTGCGAGAATTTTGCAGCCTTCAAAAGCTTGGGAGCTTACAGGACTTTCGTCTGTGGTTAATAATAATAATAATAATAATAATAATAATAATAATAATAATAATAATAATAATAATAATAATAATAATAATAATACAGACTATTTGTACGCACATACCTTCCCTAATAGGCAAGCTCATGGCGTTTACAATGAAAAAGTCCACACTCATACAAAGCATTCCAACACTCGCACACTGTACAGTTGAAATAAAGAAAAATTAAATACAATACAATTAATTAAATAGCAAGCAATAAACAAAACACGAAACATAAAAGAGGCGCCTTGTGAAGCACTTCACTGCTCGTCAGGAAAGACTGACCGGAACAGGTGCGAGAAGTGCGAAGCTACAAACCAGATGGCTGTCAGAACACAGTAGTTTCAGCAAAGGTAAATGGTCTGAAATAAACTTATTTTGTTTACTCCCAGGGTAAAATCTCATCGTACACCTTCCTATTTCACGGTCACTTTTAAGTTGTCGCTGCAAACGCTATAATTGCTTTACAAACACTCAAACATATAGTTCTCCAATGGCACAGTTGGTAGAGGATTGAACTTTTGGTCAAGCGTGACCAGGTTCGATTCTGCGCTTAAATTTTTGTTTCTCTTTTTTTCAAGAGGTTGTGGGTTCGAACCCGACCTGATTTTTTGTGTTTGTGTGTGTGTGTGTGTGTGTGTGTGTGTGTGTGTGTGTGTGTGTGTTTTGCCCCTCTTTTCTCGAGAGGTTGCGGGTTCGAACCCGATCTTTTTTATGCCAAAACCTGGAGATTCAGCGCCAGCGGTTTTTATCCCTATAGGTTTACTGGAGGTCCTACAGACTTTGTCTCTATGTGTGTCTGTGTGTCTGTCCCGACTAAACGGCTGATTTCTCAAAAACTACTGGACGGATTTGCTTGACATTTTGCACACTTACTGGAAGTTAGGTCCGATTGAATGTATCAAATTTTCAGAATCGAGGTTTGAAAAAAATGTGTTTTTTTAAGGTCGTAAACTCGAAAGCACCTCCCTAAATAGTCAATTGATGGAATGGCGAAATGGAAAATGTGTGACGTCATCAATAACGTGACGAGATTTTATCTGTATCATTTGTCTCTCTGTCCCGACTTAACGGCTGATTTCTCACAAACTACTGGACGAATTTCCTTGACAGTTTGCACACATACTGGAAGTTAGGTCCGATTGAATGTATCACATTTTCAGAATCGAGGTTTGAAAAGAAAGTGATTTATTTAGGTCGTAAACTCGAAAACCTCCCCCCTCAAAATCAGTTGACGGAATGGCCAACTCGAGATCAAACAGAGTTATCTTTTCCTACTTTCACAAAACAATGGCTTCTTATGTTGAACGTCTACCAGCAGACG
>JAWQFJ010021934.1:27500-30000 GCA_034096865.1 Theodoxus fluviatilis
GGTAGTGATAGAGATGGTGGTGGTGGTAGTGGCCATAGTGATGGCAATGGTAGTGGTGGTAGTGATAGAGATGGTGGTGGTGGTAGTGGCCATAGTGATGGCAATGGTAGTGGCCATAGTGATGGCAATGGTAGTGGTGGTGGTGGTAGTGACCATAGTGGTGGCAATGGTGGTGGTGGTAGTGGCCATAGTGATGGCAATGGTAGTGGTGGTAGTGGTAGAGATGGTGGTGGTGGTAGTGGCCATAGTGATGGCAGTGGTAGTGGTGGTAGTGGTAGAGATGGTGGTGGTGGTAGTGGCCATAGTGATGGCAGTGGTGGTGGTGGTAAGGGCCATAGTGGTGGCAATGTTAGTGGTGGTAGTGATATACATGGTGGTGGTGGTAGTGGCCATAGTGATGGCAATGGTAGTGGTGGTGGTGGTAGTGGCCATAGTGATGGCAATGGTAGTGGTGGTAGTGATAGAGATGGTGGTGGTGGTAGTGGCCATAGTGATGGCAATGGTAGTGGCCATAGTGATGGCAATGGTAGTGGTGGTGGTGGTAGTGGCCATAGTGGTGGCAATGGTGGTGGTGGTAGTGGCCATAGTGATGGCAATGGTAGTGGTGGTAGTGGTAGAGATGGTGGTGGTGGTAGTGGCTATAGTGATGGCAATGGTAGTGGTGGTGGTGGTAGTGGCCATAGTGGTGGCAATGGTGGTGGTGGTAGTGGCCATAGTGATGGCAATGGTAGTGGTGGTAGTGGTAGAGATGGTGGTGGTGGTAGTGGCCATAGTGATGGCAATGGTAGTGGTGGTGATGGTAGTGGCCATGGTGGTGGCAATGGTAGTGGTAGTAGTAGTGGCGATGGTGGCAGTGGTGGTGGTGGTGGTGGTCATGGTGGTGGCAATGGTAGTAGTAGTGGCAATGGTGGTAGTGGTGGTGGTGGTGGTAGTGGTGGTGGTGGTGTTGGTGGCCATGGTGGTGGCAATCGTAGTGGTGGTGATAGTGGCCATGGTGGTGGCAATGGTAGTGGTGGTAGTGATACAGATGGTGGTGGTGGTAGTGGCCATAGTGATGGCAATGGTAGTGGTGGTAGTGGTAGAGATGGTGGTGGTGGTAGTGGCCATAGTGATGGCAATGGTAGTGGTGGGAGTGGTAGAGATGGTGGTGGTGGTAGTGGCCATGGTGGTGGCACTGGTAGTGGTGGGAGTGGTAGAGATGGTGATGGTGGTAGTGGCCATAGTGATGGCAATGGTAGTGGTGGTGGTGATAGTGGCCATGGTGGTGGCAATCGTAGTGGTGGTAATAGTAGCCATGGTAGTGGCAATCGTAGTGGTGGTGATAGTGGCCATGGTGGTGGCAATGGTAGTAGTAGTTGCGATGGTGGCAGTGGTGGCGATGGTGGTAGTGATAGTGGCAGTGGCGATGGTGGTAGTGATAGTGGCAGTGGCGATTGTGTCGATGGCGCCATTACATGCTGCATTTGTGTGAATGAAACTGACGTCAGGATGTTGCTTTGGTTTCTTCAAGTGGCACACGTGTTCCAGAGGAAGCGTGCAAGTTTGCGCGTGCGCGCGCCTGTGTGTGTGCGTCCATGCGTGCTTGCGTGTGTGCTTGCATGCGAGCGTGTGCGTGTGTATGTGTGTGGGCGTGTGTGTGTGTGTGTGTGTGTGTGTGTGTGTGTGTGTGTGTGTGTGTGTGTGTGTGTGAGTGCATGTGTGTGCGTACGTGTGTGCGTACGTGTGTGTGTGTGTGTGTGTTTGTGTGTGTGTGTGTGTGTGTTTGTATGTGTGTGCGTGTGCGCGCGCGCGCGTGTGTGTGTCGCTCACAAAAAAATATCGTCGGAGCAAAGTCTTGTTTGGAATTTTCTTTTGCGTGAACGCTGTCATTTGCAGAGTTGAGGTTTTTCCAAACGTGAACATTGCGAGCTAGGATACTCTTATAATGTCCCTAAACCAGTTCCGAAATAATCAGCCCTCTCCTGTTATCAAATTGTATCAGTTTAGTTACTTCTTAAGACAATGGTTTGATGTTGGGATAAAAAGTGTCAAAGACATTGTGAAACATAACGGAACTTTGACATCCTTCGAGGAGTTTCAGTCAGAATTCAAAGTTCAATGTCACTTTCTTGAGTATGCTAAACTACTGCAAATAATTCCGTGTGAATGGAAGCAGGAAATTAAGCAAATAGATATTCGAGCTGAGGAAAAACAGCACGAGCTCCCAATTAGCTCACTGCTACTTTCAAATAATAGCAGAAAGGCTAGATTCTTCTATAGAATGCTGCAGACTACATGTATTCCTTCGGCACAAAAAACATGAAAAATAAGCCAGAAAAAATTGACTTGCCCTGTGAGATGTTTTACCAATTGCCTTTTAAATCTTGTCAAGAGGTGAGACTCAAAGTATTTCAGTACAAGATTCTTCATCGTATTCTGCCAGTCAATAATCTACTTTATAAGATGAAGCTCACTCAGAGTAAACTATGCACTTTTTGTCAGACAGAAGTTAAACAATAGA
>JAWQFJ010021934.1:40000-42500 GCA_034096865.1 Theodoxus fluviatilis
TTGACACCTACAGAGCCTCCCTCCTGGAGGAAGAGCCGAGCGTGAGTAGAACCCTGGACCCGATGGTTTGTCTCAATGCATTACTTAAACAGCGTAGTGTAATCGACCTCGTGTCGATGTTGATTGAAAGACCCAAGTCCACAAGGCTTGGGCGCGTTGTCCCTCCAGTATACAGAGGCTGACTTCTCTCAAATAAACCCCCCACCCAGCCACTGGCACAGTGGCCACTCTTGGTCAAGCTACTGGAGTTCGGCCTCAGTAGCTCCATGACCACAGACTGGAACTAATGAGAAGGGCATTTTGTGGCAGCCACAGTTTTCTGTTTCCTAAATAAAATACAAGACTCAGTGCCCCACTCTTTATTTTGTTTTCTATCCAGCAGAAGTAAAGATGCATGGCGCACACTTATTACATGTATTTATTTAAATTAGCTGAACATAGGGAGGGAAATTGTTAGTGAAACATTTGTTGGGGTAAAATGTCTGCTGCCCATAATTTTTTTCGCTATTTTCGGGAATTTCTACTGAACCTGCCTCACCTCAAATAAGTTTTTTCAACAATGTTGTTACTTTTCTCCGGGGGTTTTGTTTTGGTCGTTGTGTGTTTTTGTTTTTGTTTTCTTTTTTGCTGTGTGCCCGAGACTGTCACAGCAAAGAGCAACCCTCTGTCCACAGGGAACCAGTGTTATTCAGGTGCGAGCTCAGGATGGGGACCTGGGCGAGACAAATGATGTCCGCTATTCTATCGTGGAAGGTGAGTAGTCTCCCCTTAAGTGGCTACTGATGAAGACTTGTTTGGAGGGGGAAAAAAATTCTGTATGTTATGTTGCATGAAGTTCCATCATATGAGGTACAACATTGTGAAATTAAAAGGATCAAAGTCGCACCATGTAGTCATCACCCTATGAAGTGCTGTTTTTATTTAGTTTTGGTCGTGCAAAGAGCTGTCTTTTGAAGGCATATGAGCTTCTGTTTTGAGAAGTCCTATCTTGGAAACTTTCTTCTTGTAAGTGTTACACAATGAGCTACTGTCCAGAAAAGACTAAAAATGCATAATGTGTTGAAACTTGCTTCGTCAGACGATGCCCTATATAGAGAGTTCCCGTTGGATAAGTCTGACTTGTAAGTCCTATAATGTGCGGTTATCTTGTGTGTGTTTTCTGAGACAGTTCTGTCTTGACGATTTCTTTCTTGATAAATGCTGTATTGAAAAGTCTCTTCTCGTACAGCCCTCTGTTGTAATTTCTCAGTCGTGACTTCCTTTTGCGTAAAATCCTATCTTGTGAAGTCATATCTTTAAAAGTTCTCTTTGGTGGACTCCTTTCTAACAGAGTCCTGTCTTGAAAAGACCAAATGTCGTTATATACTTTGTTTCAAAATATCTTCTACTTAAGTTCTTTCCAATGAGATTTAGCCTTGTGAAGACCTATCACATTAATATCTTGCTTTTGAAGTCCCGTGCTGAGAAATGCAGCTTCATGATTCCTCACCCCATCTATCCCAGGCAACTCCACATACTTCGCCATCGACCCAGTTACTGGAGTCATCTCCACTCGCCAGCGTCTGGACAGGGAGGACCCCGGCATCGTCGACTCTGACGGAGTCTTCCACCTCGTGCTGCAGGTACTGTGCTTGTGGCGGAGGCTTTCTCTTAATGTGGGGAAGGCATTTCGCTTCGAACAATCACACCTTCGTGCAAACAGCAATGACAATGTACGTGACAGAAGCCTCTACATGCATGCATTGATGCATGATCTGCTTTCGCCATGTCTTCTTTTCCGAATGCACCTCTTTCGGCCACACACTCCAGAACATGGCAGATGCTCCCTGAAAACTTACAGCATTATTTAGGATCAGAAGCTAGAGTGAGTGCAAGACGCAGTAGGTCCTGAGAATTTTTCAGAAGCACACGACCCCAAATATCAAAGGTGGCACCATTTGCACCAAAGTGCCGCCTTCAATCTAATCATCAGGCCGAGTGAAGGGCGGCTTTCCCTTAAAGGACGATATCCGGAGCTGCACGCAGGGGCGGAGGAGATCTGCACTCTGTGCATGAGACCGTCACGCAGCCGGAAAAGAAAAAGGCAGTTCCCAGATCAATTATTCAGATTTATGCATGAACGCAACCCTGCCCAGAGTGGCTAGTTAGCGGCAGGATGTGTAGCAAGAATTCATCGTAGCGTCAGCGACAATGACGAGGATAATGAGAGATGACGAGGAAGAAGTATGTGACAGAGCTCTCCACTTTCACCCTGTCACAGGAAATGAAGGGCGTTTTTACGCCCCAAAATGTTATCGGTGAACATGTCGTTAAAATGGCAGCTTTTTTCCCTGTAGTGATTCAGTGGTTCGAATGTTTGGTGTTAATGTTTTACTGAAGCACACCATGCAATGGAAGTAACTCGTTAATAGATGGCCAGCTGCATGAGAAAAGAAAGACACTTCAATGAAGCATCGAGGATTTTTGCACTCAGCGGTGGCAAATAACACTGAGTCTCTAG
>JAWQFJ010021934.1:47500-49245 GCA_034096865.1 Theodoxus fluviatilis
AGAATTACATATACACGTATGTACTTGTATGTTCATCTAAAGCCTCTTAGGGCAAATAATGCGTCTGTTGCTCATACGGCCTTGTCAAGATGGCTGCTTATTTCAACTATGCATCTTTAGTCTATAATAATGTCTCCTAAGTTTTATTGTTGCCTTCTGCAAATTGTGACATATCAAAACGCTCAAGAATTTCTTCTTCTTCTTCTTCTTCGATATGTTTTCCTTCTTTCTCAAGTTCAGTTTTTTGTTTCAGACGAAGATATTATAATATGTGATACGAAACACGCAACGGTTGTGTTGTGATTTCTAGTCATGTCGTTGTTTTTATTGACACGTTGCACAGCATGAATACGTACGGCATCATGTATTCTGTGGCACAGCAAATGTCGGCATGTCTACAGGAGTGTTGTTGCACAGCAGGACATTGACCCTGAGTGTGCCTTTGCACATGACGAAAGTAGCAGTGGCACAGCGAAGAGCTCTTAGGGTGAGCTCAGCCCTTTCTCTGCGTGACATCCATCTCTCTTCCGCCACCCCTGTGGGTTAGTTGGGGGTAAGAATGGACCCCCCACGTGTCACTCCATGAATAGCTAGGGAAATAGTTGTTTGACTTGTTCTTATTCCAACCAACTCTAATGATGTATCGTGATCAATAGCCTTAAATAACCTACAAAGGCTGATAGGCCGTAAAAAATCCACACATCTATCCATCTCTTCCTCCATAGATCATGTCCCCATCCATGGAGTGTGCTTTGTGAAGGCACAACTGTCGCTGGTTCCAGTTTTACTCTGTTTTGCACTTTACTCGAAAATAATTATACAGACAGTCAAGAGGTGGCTGGACGATGGTCTGAAACATGAAGTTATGTTCAGCGTAATTTCTTACAGCGATCTTTACACTTGCAGTTTACCCCGCAGTCAGTGGGAAAATTGTTGGCGCAAATCTGTGGTCGACCTTGATTAATGAATGCCAATCCTGTCCTAACAACCCAATGCCATCCTCCCCTGTCCTATTCCATCCTCTTGTATCGCAACTTAGCCTATCCGATTCTAGTCTATCATACCAAATAACGTATGATTCTTCCCTGTCCTATCCATTGACTCGTCTTATTGTATCCCATCCCATTCCATCCCATCAACTGTGAATGCTGTTTCATCCTATCCTATCACGTCCTTTTCGGTCCTGTACTATTTTGTCTTGTCCTATCTCATCTTAGGACAACGATTGCACTTTAATATGTCATCTCACCGAGTCCAGCTTTTTGCTGCTTTCTATCGTGTGTTATACTATTCATTTTTCTGTCGACTCACTTTCTATCATAACCTCTCTTGTCCAAGTATGCTCTGTGCTATCTCAAACAATATTGGCATGTTCTTTGTTCCTCCATGCTGGCCTGCCCAGCATCCTATGTCCGATCCATACAATGTACTCTTTTGTCCACACGTACGAGAGCGTTCTATGTTCATCCTAAGTAGTCGTTGTCTTCCTATGCGTACCTTTCAATCATCCTGCTTGAAAAAACTGACCGTCTTCGATGTACACTATTTTCGTCACGTCAGAGCTGAGTGAACACCGACAGGTTCTACCAATCTTGGGCTGTGCCGCTTGGGAAAGAGACCAGATCAGATCAAAGCAGCCATCTCTGTTGGAGAGGTTAAAAACCACTTTCGACAGGGATCGATTTTCACATTTGCAGTCGTGACGATCCAGTCACGTTGCAAGGTCTATCCCATCAGGATAGACA
>JAWQFJ010021936.1:0-5000 GCA_034096865.1 Theodoxus fluviatilis
TGATGATGATGATGAGAATGATGGTGATAATTATGATGATGATGATGATGATGATGATGATGATGATGATGATGATGATGATGATGATGATGATGATGATGATGACAACGACAACAGCGATCGATGACGAAAATTTGTGTGAGAGAGAGCAAGAGAAAGAAAGAGGCTTACCTTGACGATTTTCTTGACACCGCCAACTTCGACGACAGCAAATTTCTCCCGAAGATAGTAGAATGATTTGGATCTTTCACTGCCACACAAGGTTGCAAGCATTGCGCCGTATTCTTCTCGATTAGGCACTGTGTATTTAGACAGCTTTTCGCAGGCCACTTTTTCTTGAAACCGAGCCCGATGGTTTGCTACATTCGCTGCATTCGCTTCCATGATGCTGTCTCTGCGGGCACTGATCTAAAATGTACAATCACAAGCAATCAACAGCCCCAATAATCTGTTGTGTGAGACACGTTCACGGCGACGCCAATGTTAATATTTCACTTGAAAATCACTCATGCATTTCGGCAACGTGAAAATGCAGTGAAAGTGAACTTCGTTTATGTCTGTACTGATTTCTCTGGTTATTAAATTATTAAAACCGACATTGTTTGTTCCATTTTGACCATCATCATCATCTTCATCATCAACAACAACAAAAACACGGATATTTATAACTGACAAAAAGGCCGAAATACAATAAAAACATAGCTTGCCGATTCCGTGGAATCGGCTGCCGATTCCACGGAATCTGCTGCTGAATCCACGGAATCAGCAGTGGTCGAAATGAGTTCCACATTTTCAGCAAATCGTTGCCTATTCCGCGGAATCAGCAACGAAATGCTGATTCTACAGAATCGGCAAACTGGCTGCCGATTCCATAGAATCGGCAATTCCGCGATTTCGGCACGACATATACATTAGATTCAGAATGTGCATTTCAGATTTGTTTGTGCATAAATAAAGATATGCTAGTAATGTAATTATGCCATTTTGTCCACTCTGTCGTGAACATGACGAGATGGAAATGCATTTCTTATTACATTGTCCTGCTTTATATGACATGAGAGCACATTATTTATTTGCTATCTTAATAGTGATCCATTCAAGTTTTTTATGTCCAACAAAGAAATGAAAGTAATTAGACTAGTGAGCACATATCTCTACAAAACATTTAAACAAAGAGATGAAGCTCTAGAGTATGCAGAGCATGACAGCTTTTTTGTTTGACAATTTTCTCCGATTAATTCACTTTGTTATTGTTTAAAGAATTGTACCAATTTGAAAGGCGCTGGTGGCCTGATCAAATAAACCATTCGTTCTCTCTCTCTCTCTCTCTCTCTCTCTCTCTCTCTCTCTCTGTTACGAAACGCATATTTCCCTTTTTGATGTTGGTTGTTGTGTATTATGCAGTGGGTTGGGAAATGCCTGCCAAGCTGATATGTAGCTTTGATATTTCTGCCAAGCCAGTGCTAATAACGAGATTTGTGTGGTGTGTAGAGTTTCGGAAGGAAAATCGAATGGTGAACCTTGTTTTCATTCTAATGAAAAAACGAACTTAGTAGAACGTTTGGGATGAGATTGAACTCATCTCGGTTCGCATTCAGCCATTGACCAATCCGCAGTGGACTTTTTAGAGGACAGACTAATGAGACAGCTCGATTATTGATCAATGGAAAGGTGACTGGTTGTGTGAACAGTTGATTGGTCGTTTAGTGTAAAATCGCGACTCAAGACACCTTCCAACGATGTGATTGGTCGAGGACAGCAAGTAGACTTTTGCTGTTGTATAAAAACCCGTGTTATGGAATTATACGGGGTGCCCGTTGCAGAATTTTCACAGAGACAGAATATGTGAGTATGGCGCCCTGTCTAAGAGTTTACCCGCTGAGCGGGCTGTGAAAACCATTAAAGTTTCTGCCACTGAAATTATGCCCAGTCGTCTACTTCAAGTGACTTTGCGTAGTCAGAGTGATGGGTGGAGTTTCGCCCTCGCTCCTGCCCCGAGAGAGACAACGCTTAAGGTATCTCAAGTTCTCTTCTTTGAAAAGTTCTCTTTCCTACGTGAACTGCGCCACTTTCTCCCTGTATTGAGGAAATGACTTCGGAGGCTCTCCGACTCATGAAAAGACGCCTGCGAGAAAGTTCCGACCGTCTCCATCGCCTCATTGACGTCGCCCATATTGCCTCGACTGCCCGACTGCCCGGCTGCCTGTCACGTCCAATGAAGAATTGTCGTCTGCTTCATATCCCTCCCCCCCTATCCACGTGTCGTCACCTGAGCCTCTACAACTTCTCGAGCTCAAGTTCAAGTCAAGACATCAGCCTCCTCTACGAGAAACGAGAATAACGT
Source organism: Theodoxus fluviatilis (assembly GCA_034096865.1). NCBI lineage: Eukaryota > Metazoa > Mollusca > Gastropoda > Cycloneritida > Neritidae > Theodoxus > Theodoxus fluviatilis. The sequence goes on from JAWQFJ010021936.1 coordinate 2,345, forward strand.
CTGCCTCCTCCCTGCGAGGCAATCTCATGTTTCGTCGGTTGTTTGTGAATGTGAATTCGTAAACGGATAACCCCCTCTACCCCTCCCATTCCCTCACTCCCGGATTATACTTCATTCACGTGCAAGCGTGAGCGCGCTCGCTGCTGATTGGCTGACCACCACAAGTCTCAGATGAGTATGGTTTGATCTGGCTTGGCAGGCCACTTTATTTTAAGTATCGTTTATTTTGGGGAAAGGTTTATTTTAATTAGCAATGCGTTTCAGTTTCTTTTTGCTTCATTGAATATTATGTCAAAAATTTCACTCATGATTCTTTGTTTTATCCTTGATTAAAGATCTTTTGAAGGTTGATTTCGGTATCCCATACCTCATTTGTGGACGTATGTCACCGTTGTCTGAATGAGGAATGGAAGGTGGCAAGTAGATAATACCAGTTATCCCTAGACAATTAACGAACCACAGAAAAGATTAGACATCTTATTACTACTTGTGACTCTCTCTCTCTCTCTCTCTCTCTCTCTCTCTCTCTCTCTCTCTCTCTCTCTGTCTCTCTGAATGGTCGACTTTTCTCACTAGAAAGTAACAACCCCCCCCCTCTTTCTCTCTCTCTCTCTCTCTCTCTCTCTCTCTCTCTCTCTCTCTCTCTCTCTCTCTCTCTCTCGCTGAAATGTTCCCACGGCAGTATGATACTTTCGAGATTTAAGTGTGGCAATAGGGACCTGATCATACTTTGTGTGTACATTCCTCCAAGAGATTCTCCTTACTACAAAGATAAAACTGTTACATGCAATACATTATGGTCTTGCTTGAAGATGAGCTCTTACGAATACAAAAACTTTTCCCCAGTGCATCAGTGTTAATATGTGGTGACCTGAACGCACGAACTGGCTGCTTGAATGTGCACAGTGACTCAGAGGATGAAGATGATGGGTGGGTCCCGGACAATTGCTTATGATCAGAGATAACTAATACCCGCCAATCCCAGGACTCCAGCACGAATGAGTTTGGACGAGTTCTGGTTGATTTGTGTAAAGTGCATAATCTGTGTATTTTAAATGGAAGTGTGTCTGGCGACAAAGTAGGTCGTCTTACGTACCTTTCCCAGCAATTGTTATTGAATATGGTTTTGTGACCGGATGGTCGACAGAAAGAGACGAGAAGAAGCGAGAGTAGAGGGACAAACGCACTCACTGCATCATTTCTTCTCTTTATTACAACTAACCTGTAATCATAGTACAGCAATAATGAGTAAAATGACTACAAACACACACACAAATACAGTGAATACATTGAATACACACGGCTGTTGATGTAGTACCATTTCGTAGTAGAATGACATAGGGTCTAACCCGTAACATCCTGAGAAAATACTTAACAAGAATACAAACAGTCTAGGCACTGTGCAGAACCTACAGAGCATAAATCTATTAATGTCATAAAACCGATATAAGCAGGACTAACATCATGGGAGTCCACTACGGTCATTCACAAAGGAATGATTACAAACAAAAGTTAATCATATAAACAATGTTAAAGTCCAAAATACTGCAAGACTTCAGCATAAAATCATAAAAAAATTACAATTTAACACATGACTCAGGGTAACAAGAACAGGGTAAGGCCTAATCCCACAAACCTCAGGACTGCTCCCACCGGTGCATTAGGCTTGCTCTGCTACACATAATGTCAGCGTCATTCCTGTGAAATGCCAATAATCCCATTGTAAACACACAGTGATAACTCAGCTCGGTCACACACAAAACCATGAGAATAACAATAATCAGTACAATACATCACTTCATTATTGGTTCCAAAACTATGAAGAAAACCACAACATTTCCTAAGTCCATCAAACTACTGAAACTGAGAGAAGTATACTGAAAATCCTCCATTAGCCACAAGGACCAACTGTAGGGCCTACGGACAACAAGTATCAATTTGGGATACTTCCTGATAAAAACCCTGAGCACGGAAAGTCTAGAGAATTTCTGTAGCAGACAGCTTCTGCTGCTGGGAAAGGGTTTGTTGACATTCGGTGGGGATAGACAGCTGTCGCGGACTAGATGTGGTCAAAGATTATAGGTTACACATAATCTTTGATGTGGTTGCGGACTAGAGGTGGTACCTATTAATAGTCATGCGGGATTTCGTCGGCTCCGCCAATCACGGAGACGATAACGACTCTACTTACGCCTAGCTCTTTTCCCACATTTAGTAGAATTTCGTACTTTTCTATTCGCTTTGGAGAGTGTCATATCTGGATGAAAAATAAGTAGATTACGAAAGAAACGTTTTAGGGCGAGTAGTGTCACATTTTCTGTCAGTTACGAGCTCGTAGGTGGCTGCTGACTGCGATATTATAAATATGGCTGCATTATTCACGGAATCCCCGGAATCCGCAAACCTGGAAGCATGTTGTTTTCCCAAAGTCTTACGTATGCTTTCAAGTTGCTTGCCACTACATCAAAATGCAAATTTAGTGGTACTGTGCACACTATAGATGCGACCCTTGTGCACTCGCTCTCTAGCTGTACCGTGAAACTGAGATATTGGACCATTGTGTTTATTTTACGATTTTATGGAATCAGTGAAGTAATAGATGAAGCCCTCTGGCTCTGGCAAAAAACCTTTCAAGGTACACATGAAGATTCGCTAA
>JAWQFJ010021936.1:7500-17137 GCA_034096865.1 Theodoxus fluviatilis
TGAGAAAGAGAGAGAGAGTGTGAGAAAGAGAGAGAGAGAGAGATTCAGGAGTAGTACTTAAAGTCAAGAACAAGGCAGTCTATTCTCCACTGACTACCGCCTTTGACGAGAGTCCAGTGATGTGTAGTGAGTGCATGTCTAGTAAACGGCCTCACAAAACAGACACGATTTGTTTTCAAAGAAAGCATTTATTACTTCAAACCTACTTCGAACATTTTGTTTGGGGGGAGAAAGGGGGAAGGGGGAAGGGGGAAAAGGGGAGGTGGGGAGAGAACATCTTTAAACATTTTAAAGGCTAACGACTAATAATACTAACAAGAAGGGCAAAGCCCATACGACTCACATGCTTGACCTTGACCTTTATATGACCTTGACCTTTATATGACCTTGACCTTCAGGTGGCCTTCAAGGTCAAGGTCAAACAACTAAACCTAGCAATGACATCATACACTAAGAAATTCTTTACACATTTTCCTACCAAAATGCATGTGACCTTGACCCAAGGTCAAGGTCATCCAAGGTCATGCAACACAAAGCTGTTAATGAGCGACTTTTTTGAAAATTATCTCCCTTGCCGCCGCTTGGCGGCGCGTCGGCTCTAAGGGGCTTGGTTGGTACACAGGACAAGTTCTTTCGCGTAGATTAGACCTGAGTGTTCGAGGTTTTTTAATTGTTTCCTTGCTGTCGCTTTCAAATCTGTTCACAGTACTAGGCTGGCTGGTTTACTTAGATGTGATTTTTTTAATGCGTGCTAGCTGATATTAGGTTTAGAGCTTGAATTTTCAATGATATTACGCTTACAACTCCAGTCTTCGAACCAATGAAAACCACGAAAAGAGATGGCCATTTCGTTCCTTGCATCTCATTGGCCAGCTTGTCATGAGGTCAGACTGATCACGCGCTGACCTCATGACAGTTGTAAGCGGAAAAAGCGAGTTGTAAGCGTAGATGTGATTTTTTTAATGCGTGCTAACTGATATTAGGTTTAAAGCTTGAATTTGCAATGATATTACGCTTACAACTCGCTTTTTCCGCTTACAACTGTCATGAGGTCAGCGCGTGATCAGTCTGACCTCATGACAAGCTGGCCAATGAGATGCAAGGAACGAAACGGCCATCTCTTTCCGTGGTTTTCATTGGTTCGAAGACTGGAGTTGTAAGCGTAATATCATTGAAAATTCAAGCTCTAAACCTAATATCAGCTAGCACGCATTAAAAAAAATCACATCTAAGTAAACCAGCCAGCCTAGTACTGTGAACAGATTTGAAAGCGACAGCAAGGAAACAATTAAAAAACCTCGAACACTCAGGTCTAATCTACGCGAAAAAACTTGTCCTGTGTACCAACCAAGCCCCTTAGAGCCGACGCGCCGCCAAGCGGCGGCAAGGGAGATAAATTTAAAAAAAGTCGCTCATTCAAGACATAGGGAGCACAATGGTGCTTATTGGCACTTTCTACCATGAGATATGGTCACTTTTAGTGGTTCACTACCCCATTTTGGTCACATTTTATAAGGGTCAAAATTACCTTGATCTTAATGATATATGACCAAATGTGTCTCATGATGAAAGTTTAACATGTGCCCCACATAATTATTAAGTTTGAAACAGTTATCTTCCATAGTTCAGGGTCAAGGTCACTTCAAAATATGTATACAATCCAACTTTGAAGAGCTCCTGTGACCTTGGTCTTAAAGCAAGGTCAACCAAACTGGTATCAAAAGATAGGGCTTATTTTGCCCTATATACCATATATAGGTCAGGTATCCAATCTCAAAAACTTCAGAGAAAATTGAGAAAATGTGAAAAATAACTGTTTTTAGACAACATTTATGGCCCCTGCAACCTTGACCTTGAAGCAAGGACAAGTCACTGTATATGTTTTTTGAGGCCTTGTAATCATACACCATCATGCCACATTTGGTATTGATAGACTTAATAGTCTTTGAGAAAAATCCAAATTTAAAGTTTTCGGACGCCCGGACGCCCGGACGCCCGGACGCCCGGACGGACGAAACGGGTGAGTACATAGACTCACTTTTGCTTCGCATGTGAGTCAAAAATAAGACAAAAAATAAACTGTAATAGGGCTATAAAACAAGAAGGAGTAATTCCCACATACTCCTTTTCGGAACGATTAGCACAACATTTTAAGGTTAAAATGGTTTTCTAATAGGGCTATAAAACAAGAAGATGGAGTAAATCATATCTACTCCTTTTCGCTCTCTCTCTCTCTCTCTCTCTCTCTCTCTCTCTCTCTCTCTCTCTCTCTCTCTCTCTCTGTGTCATTCCCTACTATCCATTTGCTCAAAATGCTCCTTAGAATGAGTTCCGATTCGTGTACTTTAATGGGGCGTTGCACATTTCGTCACGCTCGCCTTCCCCTGGTCCTCCTTCTGGCCATTCCCAATGTCCTCTGTCTCTGAGGTGATCTTCCAACTTCCTCACAGGACTATTTTTCAACAGCAGCAGGTGTTATCTAGAATAAGTTATTCTACCACTTGCACATTCACTGGTCGCTGAACTATAGGAATGTATCATTGTAAGTCTCGAATCTTTTAGTCGGATATTCGCAGTATGTGGGATGTTGGCCTGAGCACAGTCTCAGCTCCTCCAATGTCTTTGTACTCGTCTTCCTTGCCCTCGTCCTTGTTGCAACTGGCATCAATGCCACGTGAGTTTCTAAAGACGGTGCTACAGTCGAGATGAGACACGGCCGCGGCCATTCCTGTACGCCAAATATATGCAGGCTGGCTTTTGCTTCTCAAGTCTCTTTCAGAGCTTACACGCTGCAGCGTGTTCAAACGCATTTTACATGAAATATGCGACCACTCGCAATGAGTTTCAACAGGAACCAGAATCTCTGGAGCAGCGAGCTGCGTGTGGTGCAACCCTGCTAAGACCGACAATGAGCGCTTTTGCGCGGGAATTGTCTGCCGATAGGGGGCGCTTGCGAGTCGCGTCACTGACTCGCTAGCAGCAAAGGCTGACAGTGTATGTTGTGGTTTGTTTCGTTGTTTGTGTCCAGGCCCAGTATTTTCCCGTCTGTTAACACTTGGTTAGATCATCTGCATGATATAAGAAGCCCACCTGTCAAGTTGTGAGATAATTGAGCAAAAAACAACGGAGTTCTGGCCATTTGTAATACAAAACATGCAGATACACAGAGGTTCTTGTCACGTGACCAAATCGCAGTATTTTGATTGGCGGAATAGGTCTTTGCTGTCTGCTACATCGTGTATGTTGTGGTTTGTTTTGTTGTTTGTTTCCAGGCCCAGTATTTTTCCGTCTGTCAACACTTGGTTAGATCATCTGCATGATATAAGAAGCCCATGCACCCGCCAAGTTGTGAGATAATTGAGCAAAAAACAACGGAGTTCTGGCTGTAATACAAAACAGAAAAATTTGGGAGCACTTTTCTTCACAAATATTTTAATCCTTCAAATAAACGTCATTAAAAAAATATTAACCGATTAAAAAAAATTCTACAATGTTTCTACTTTTTAGTGCTTTTTAATGGTGTATTTTAATCCTCCACCCCCCCCAAAAAAAAATCATTGTCACATACCTACATTAGATTAGTATTTAACGAAATTGCCAACAACTTGAACAAGCCACTGAACAAAATCCTGCCATTTTCCACCACTTCGGTAATTTATAACACATTAACTATCACCGAAAAATATATAGATCAATAACTATTGTACAGCGTCAAAACAATGCGATTGTGAATCTGAGAAAACTCTTGAACTACCTTGCCACCAAATCAGCCTTTCGTCCAGAGATCCGTGCATTTCTCCGACGTAATGCAGCTCTCAACTCTTGGTTAGTCCACTCTCCGAATGGTTTTGCCATTTTCGGTAGTCACAAGATGCAAAAAAAATCGCAAAATAAGGCTCAAAGAGGTTCGCCGGAATGAAAGTTACAGTACGGAACAGAGATTCACTGACAGAGAATGCCCCCCACTCCAACACACTTCCGTCGGCTCACTCCGATCTTAAGTGTACGCCCACGTTTCCACACACATAAACACGTCTTCCACTCTCACATTCACACGCACATGTACATGCGCGCGCATATACACACCCATACACACGCACACACACACGCACACCCACGCGTGCGCGCACAAACACTCCTGAACGCACATTTGCTCACACAGGCATACACGCACACACACACCCATACACTCATGCGTACACTTTTCCCAATGACCTCATCTAACACGTGTTTTGTAAATGTATATGCGTGCGCGCGTGTGTGTGTGTGCACATGCTTGCAAAAGGATGTGTTTGTATGCGCGTGCGTGCGTGACTGTGTGCATTCGTAAAAAAGCGAGGTGTGTGTATGTGCGCGTGTGTGCGTGCGTGCGTGTGTGGCCCTGTGTGTGTGGCCCTGTACGTGTGTATATTATTATGTATGTGTGTGGCCCTGTGTGTGTTCTTTTGTACGTGTGTGTATGCATGCGTGTGTATGCGTGCGTGCGTAAGTCCTTTACATGTGTGCCCCCGTGTGTGACTGTTTTGCAAGCGTGTTCTTGCATGTGTGCGAGTGAGCGCGCACGCTAGCGTAAGTTTGCATGTGTGCGTGTGATTTTGTTTGTGTCAGTGTGTGCATATGTGTGTGTGTGCATGCATGTATGTGCGTGTGTGTGTTTTGTGCGTGTGTTAGTCTGCGTGTGTGCATATGCCTGCCTTGCGTGCATGCGTTCGTGTTAGGCGTCAAAGGGTTCACGGGCTTGCGTCGGGCAAGTGGTTGGTGAGCGCTGCGTGTGGGGGGGAGTCGTGTGCATGTGCCTGTGCGTGCGCGGCGTCTACGGGGGATGATTGTCGATATTTGTGAGTGTATGTGCGTGCAAGCGTGGGTGTGAGTGCGTGTGTGTGACCCTGCGTGCGTGCACCATATGTCTTCTTTAGGAGGTGGGGGATGAAGACACCGAGTGGGAAGGGACTGGTCGTTAACGGAAAATCTAAGAATCTGGCAAAACCCAACGGAACTATGGCACAAGAAAAGAGTATTAAGAAATATGAAAGTTCATTCGAGTCCAGGGGAAGCGTGTCGTAAGTTGCGTGCATGGCAGGAAGAGAAAAATTGAGTTTCCTGCAGGTTTTGGTCTGTGGAGGCAGAGAAACGGGATCTTGTTCACAGCGTTGCAGAAACACTGTGCGATGAACAGCCCGACTCACTTCCTAAAGCAGGCACATCCTGCCAACCATCTGCAGAAGGATCGGACGATATCGTCCCTGCGTCTTGTGTCTGCAAAACAAATGTTCCATTCTCACAGTCACTGTCAGAACAGTACGTTTTGATTTGGGGAATATATGAAAGGCTCTCTCTCTCTCTCTCTCTCTCTCTCTCTCTCTCTCTCTCTCTCTCTCTCTCTCTCTCATCTCTCTCTGTCTCTCTCTCTTACGCGCGTGCTTTCTCTATCTTTCTCTCTCTATCTCTATCTCTCGATTTCTCTGTCTCTTTCTCTTTTTCTCAGTCTCTCTCGCTCTCTGTGTCTCTGTTTGTCTGTCTGTCTGTCTCTCTCTGTGTATATATTTATCTCTCTCTCTCTGTCTCTATCTCTCTCTCTTTGTCTCTCACTCTCTCTCACTATCTCTTACTTTCCCTCTCTCACTCTCTCATTCTCTCCTCTCCTAGCGCTCTGGTCAGCCGAGCAACACGCTTCACTTCGCTCCCGACGATTCTTTCTGTACACCCTGTGGGTTCGGGGTAAGAATTGACCCATCGCGTCTCCCTACGCGATTCGTAAGAGGCGAATAACTAGGGACACCGTGACTGGATTACGTTTACTCTAAACTGTTCTGGTGATCTTCGTGCTTGATGACCTTACATAGCCTACAAAGGCTGACAGGCCGTAAAACACTATCCATCCATCCATTCTTCGTCTACAATCTGTCAAGTTTAACGAAATGCCAGTTACTGGACTTCCAGCCACTGTAGAGGGTGCCCTCTCAACTTTGCTTGCAACGGAGAATTTGACTTCGTGGTAAATTGATGGTACGGCGAGCAACGCAGTAGTCGTGCTACGCTTCACGCAAGGGCAGCCATTACCGGACAGCGACAGTGCTCGTGGAACATGGAGACGGAAGCCGCCAGCGCAGCTACGTCGAGACAGCCAACAGGCTGAACAACATTGTGAGTGGAGAAATACTCGTTCCTTCTGTTGAACCGCTCGAAACACGTGAACGAAGTACTCCTTGTGCTGCTGCCGAAATTACTCTCCAGTCCCATCACACGACAACTCCGGTTGACTTTTCAACTTGGACCTCTGACCTTCCGGCATATGAACAGGGTGGAGTCCAGGACAAGATGGGTCCAGGACAAGATCTTGGAACCAGCTGAGGTGAAGGACTCTAACTTAACATGTTATAAACCGTCGCCAGCTTGCACTGACAACACATCTGAGAATGACCTTCCAATCGGAGTGAGGGAGATACTTCGCGAAATCCGACATGTTAGCACCACTGTCCAGTCATGCAGAGATACTTTTTCAGACAAGAGCACTACAGAGCAGGGCATGAAGGATCGGGACTCTTCGGCTAATCGGTCGATTCCGTCTCATGCTCACCTGAGAGACAGACAACGGCCTGCTCCCCAGAGACGACCCACGCAAGTACGTCCACCAGACGCAGCCCCAGCCAGAAATCGCGAATGCAACAGTAGCCATGGAGACAGGCCGACACTGAGACGGCAGCAGCCAAGGCCAAAGCCAGGATTCACGCGTTTTAACTTGTGACTCTCGCTTGTTCCCGCGTACGCGCCCCAGACAAGACTGGTTACCGGTCTTGAATGCATTGTCATCGTTGTCTGCTCGTGTAATACATTTGCAATGGGCCCGAGGCCTAAGCAAGAAATGATTCGTTCGCTCGTTCGCTCATTCTCTCACTCTCTATATTTCTATGTCTTTATTTCTCTCTCATTTTTCTGTCATTCTCTCTCTCTCTCTCTCTCTCTCTCTCTCTCTCTCTCTCTCTCTCTCTCTCTCTCTCTCTCTCTCTCTCTCTCTCTGTCTCTGTCACTCTGTCTCTCTCTGTCACTTTGTCTGTCTCTGTCACTTTGACTGTCTCTGTGACTGTATGTTGAGGCTAGGAACCTGGCTTAGGACGAACAGGCAAAACCGAATTGTGTCCTGGTTGTTGGTGCTCAGTGGGATGGATGGCATCGGACTATCTGTGGATTCACCAACCGGTGTTGTGAAGTTTTGTGTAGTCTGCAGAAAGAAAACTTCTCAAATTCGTGATCCGTCGAGGCGCGATGTGAGCGGGACTCTTCTCACAGACTACTGATTTCGATTGTTGTCTCTGCTGCAAAGTTAGTGCTCAGCTACTCCATCAGTGGCAAACTAAGTAAGTACTTTCTTTTCGACATTATTTCGAAGTCTTTTATTTATTTGAATTATGCGTCGTGATCGATTGCGGTCGTGAGTGCGTTCACAATCACAGTTTGAACGGGGACAATTTGGCCGTTTGCTTTTAAAGTTTTCAAGCTCAAGCCTGATTTGTGTGATTGTTCCTTGCATTGAAGCCCAAGGCCACAATAAGTCTGCGATTCTTCCATTCCTCCTCACTGTGCGTATACATTATCGCTCTATACGTACGGAGCTGATGACCACCCATAGCTAACTCGCCATCATGGGTGTTGAACTTGAAATATATCGGATGCGGATAGGCACGCACTATGCTCGACTCAGCACTCCTAAAGAAAGCAAGAGCGGTACTAGATACGAGGAGAAATGGCAACCCAATTGGCAGACATTATCGACGCCAGACAACAGCTACCTGATAAAACTTTCGCTCACATCATCTGCGAGGAATATCTGTTTTCTCACCATGGCACTGTATGTTTTGGTGCTGTTCGCATGTGTCTCTAAACCCCGTGCGTTGGGCAACCTACATGATCTCGCTGGTCTTATCATGCGTAGCGGCGACGTAGAAGCCAACCCCGGTCCTCCCACAGACTATTGCAATATCGACATGAACACCAACATGCGTATGCCCTTTTACCACATGCAAGTGCCATTTCACACGTACGGTTTTCAAGCCAGCCACTCGCAGATGTTGGGCATGTGTACAAGTCTAGAGCAAACGATTAGACATGTAGAAGAGACAATTGGAGGGAAACTGAATGCAATGCACCAGGAAATCCGATGTGTGTCAGACTGTATGAAAAAGCTTTGTGATGAACAAGGTCAGCTGTGGATGTACTGCCAAGAAAATATACGCCAATGTCACACAAGGTATCAGTATCTGTCAAATTGGAATGACTGCATTCAAAAAGAACAGATTGAAAGTAAAAGACATTTGGTGTCTTTAAGAGTAGTTGAACCGGATTCCCAAAGTGACCAAGCAAAGTGTGACCTCACGCTGAACACTATTCAGTTCTTCGGAATGCGGGAAGAGGCACACGAATCAGGTGAATTGCTTTCACACCGTGTTTTGCAGTTTTTGAAGGAAGCAGTGCCTGATGTTCCATGGTCGCCCAGTTCTATTCGTGCTGAAAGACTAGGCGAGATGAACTCAGATGGGCGGTGTAATTTACCACGCCCAGTGCTGGTGAACTTTGCGGAAAAGTCGGACAGAACATTGGTACTGGAGAAAGGCCAGAGCGCCCTCAGGCAGATGGGTGTAACCGTCACAGGAAAAACGCCATTCCAACAGAGTACTAGCCATGTCAGTCAAGAGCAAGTGTCATCACCGGAATTCCTACGGAACAGACCCGCACCCGATGCACCTCTAAGACCTGATCGAGACTCTGGCTGGGGAAAACGGAGTGGAAGAAGACAACGGCCTCGTCGACGAGAGCTCCGCAGGACAAGGACCCTGGTCGAGATTAACCTGGAAAATCCACCCTCTGAGGTGGACAACCAGAGACAGGAACGCAGCCTGGCGGCTGTCAGCGTGGGGGAGGCGGACGTCGCGGCACTGCTTCGGCATTGTCGTCTCGGCCAGCAGCAGGAGGTGGTGATCAGCGGTGACTGCGACGATGCTGGCAACACCCAAGGTCGATCTCCATCTTCCATCCCCAGTGACGGCAGTTCCCTCTTCGATGATGGTGCTAGCCAGGTTATGCTGAGAAATACCGCATCAACCTCAGCACGTGAAGTGTGTGTTGGCGCAACAAGTGGGGAAGTGGCTGACGCGTCTTCGACGAACGAATCGATGCCGACTCCCCGGTCTCACGGCCGGACGGTACAAGGCTCTATGCTTGACTGGCTCAGGCCAGTGGGTACAGGTCCGGAGGGTGACGACGCGGGCGCCGATGGTGTAACCACGGACTCCGGTGGGCAATCACACGCTCCCGACGACGTTTGTTTGTCAGTCGACAGAACGGAAAGGGACCAGGCAGACACGCAACAGGCTACTGGGGGACATGTCACAGACAGGGGGGACGAGGAGTTATCTCCTTGCGCGGGAAGAACTCTTAGGGCAGGCGGTGCATGGCGTGGCAGACTGAGACAACATGCCGAGACTCGGTCCTACCCTCCCACGGGGGAGGCACCTCCCGAGTCCACCTGATGCTTCAGCCGACGACCCGCTCCAACCAACCATATTTTAAGTCAACGCAGAGGTTTGAACTCTTTTTACCCTTCTTGTTCGGAGCCAGGTTTTGGTTTTACTGTTACTTGTTG
>JAWQFJ010021937.1:0-25000 GCA_034096865.1 Theodoxus fluviatilis
GAGACCACTGTTGCATTATCGACACATTTATCAGTCTGGAGACGATAGCTGATGAAGCACTGATGACGATTACAATGGCGTGCATGCGTTAGTGCCGTGAGTGGTGAATGGATGGTGTGATGACGATGGTGGTTAGACGCGTGTGCTGTGAATAGGTGAATAGAGTATAGAGTGGAATCAGTGATTACTAGGGTGGTGTGGGTGGTTGCTCCCATACATAATGATGCGTGGTGGTTATGAGCGGCACCCCACTCTCCTCTTCCCTGGTGGTGACAACGTGACCGCATAGTTGCGTGGTGGATGGCGGATGGTGTATGGGATGTATCAGGCGTGGTTGGATTGCATAATAAGCTGTGTGGTATAGTACGGCGGGGACCATTCTGCTGCGTGTGATGATGCGATGATAAGCCTGATCGAGTGGTGCATGAGTAGGTGACGTCATGGTGATTCTGTCACGGCCCCTGTTACCCTAGGTTAGCTGGTGATACTGCAGGTGAATGTGGTGGTGATGGTGTTTGTGAAATGTAGTGGTGGTGATTATGATGATTGTGGTTGTGGCGGTGGTGGAGGTGGTGATGGTGATTGAGATTATAGTGGTGGTAGTGATGGTGATTGTAGTGGTGGTAGTGATACTGAAGGTGATTGTAGTGGTGGTGGTGGTGATTGTGGCGGTGGTGGTGATACTGAAGGTGATCATGGTGGCGGTGGATGGTGTTGTTTGTTGTGATCATGGTGGGTGTTCGTGGTGATTGTGTTGCGGGTGTTGTTAGAGCTATTGATCGTCTGGACTGTGGATGGTGCTGCTGATTGTAGTGCATGGTGCGGTAAGTGGTGGTTATGGTGGTGGATGGCGGTATATATGGCGTTCGTTGTGATGGTGGTGTGATCAGGTTGTGGTTGCGGTGGTGGCGACTGTGGTGGTTGGGGATGTTGGTTATGATGAATAGTGGTGGTGGTGATTGTGGCGGTGGTGTTGGTTATGATGGACAGTGGTGGTGGTGTTGGTGGCGACTGTGGTGGTTGGGGATGTTGGTTATGATGGACAGTGGTGGTGGTGATTGTGGCGGTGGTGTTGGTAAATGGTGAAAGTGGTGGCGGTGGTAAATAATATAGTGATGGTCACGGTCACAGTCGTGGTGATGCTATAGTGGTTTGGAATGGTGGATGGTGTTCCATGATGGTGGTGGCGAAAGAAAACGCGGGTAGTGAATCGTCATAGTGGTAGTGAATAGAAGACAGTGACAAGGACGTAGATGGTGGTAGTTAACAATGTATAGCAGTGGTGGATGTGGGAGGGGTAGAAGCGGTCATTAGTACAGTGGTAGTGGTGTCGCGAGGCAGTTGTGGATGGTGGGTGTGGTAGTGTCTACCGAGGTAGTGGCGGTTGCGATGGTGGAGGAATTAATGAAGAGTGCAGTTACAGTGGTAGGATAGCAGTTATTGTAGCGACAACATTTCGTGGAATGGTCTTTTTATAGAGCAGCGGTGATGCCATCTTTGGGGAATGTGGTTGTGCTGGGTGTGATAATGATAGAAACACTGTTCATCAGTAGTGGTGCTAGTGGTGCTAGTACGCTATCTGTTGTGATAGCACTTATGCTGGGAGTGCTGATGGAGGTCCTAATGAGGTTAATGGTGAGTAGTGTGATTGTGGTAGCAAAAATGGTAAGATCTCTTGTGGTGATAATGTAAGTTGAATAGACATTGATGGTAGACAGAATGAATCAAAAACGAAAGTACTTGTGGTTATAATTTATCGTTCCTGATATGTTGAGTGGTGAAAGTAGACTTCTGGTCTGCATAGAACCTATTGGCCTTCACACATGTACCACTGCTGCCAGCAGACCACCACCACGTTGCCAATGCAATATATCCCTTCACCACCATGTTGCCAATGCAATGTCTCCCTTCACCACCATGTTGCCAATGCAATATCTCACTTCACTATCTGCATGTTGCCAATGCAATATCTCACTTCACTACCTGCACGTTGCCAATGCAATATATCCCTTCACCACCATGTTGCCAATGCAATGTCTCCCTTCACCACCATGTTGCCATTGCAATATCTCACTTCACTACCTGCATGTTGCCAATGCAATGTCTCCCTTCACCACCATGTTGCCAATGCAATATCTCCCTTCATGATCGTGTTGCCATTGCAATGTCTCCCTTCACCACCACGTTGCAAATGCAATATCTCCCTTCACCACCATGTTGCCAATGCAAGATATCCCTTCACCACCATGTTGCTAATGCAATATCTCCCTTCATCACCATATTGCCAATGCAATGTCTCCCTTCACCACCATGTTGCTAATGCAATATCTCCCTTCATCACCATATTGCCAATGCAATGTCTCCCTTCACCACCATGTTGCTACTGCAATATCTCCCTTCATCACCATATTGCCAATGCAATGTCTCCCTTCACCACCACGTTGCAAATGCAATGTCTCCCTTCATGATCATGTTGCCAATGCAATATCTCCCTTCACCACCATGTTGCTAATGCAATATCTCCCTTCATCACCATATTGCCAATGCAATGTCTCCCTTCCCCACCATGTTGCTAATGCAATATCTCCCTTCATCACCATATTGCCAATGCAATGTCTCCCTTCACCACCATATTGCAAATGCAATGTCTCCCTTCCCCACCATGTTGCTAATGCAATATCTCCCTTCACCACCATGTTGCCAATGCGATATCTCCCTTCCCCACCTTGTTGCCAGTGCAATGTCTCCCTTCCCCACCATATTGCCAATGCAATGTCTCCCTTCACCACCATGTTGCTAATGCAATATCTTCCTTCACCACCATGTTGCCAATGCGATATCTCCCTTCCCCACCTTGTTGCCAGTGCAATATCACCCTTCACCCCCATATTGCCAATGCAATGTCTCCCTTCACCACCATGTTGCCAATGCAATGTCTCCCTTCACCACCATGTTGCTAATGCAATATCTCCCTTCACCACCACGTTGCCAATGCAATATCTCCCTTCACCACCATGTTGCCAATGCAAGGTCTCCATTCACCACAATGTTGCTAATGCAATGTCTCCCTTCACCACAATGTTGCTAATGCAATATCTCCCTTCACCACCACGTATTTGCCTCACTCTTGGGGTAATCGTGGGCTGTCTTCATTCACGAGGACACCTTTGTGAACTTTTTCCCATCCGGAATGCTCGAAGCGCACAGCGCGCTTTGGACAGAAAAAAGATGTGGTAATGACAATGTAGCCCCAGTGCAAACGTCAGAAGTTTTCTTTTCGCATTTCCAAAGCCACGCGGCTGTTCTATTTAGGCTTGGTGGGAAAAGAGTTTTGTGTCCTCGACGTCATGTTAAAACAGGGATTGGTGTGTGTGGTGTCGGCTTAGCGCCAACCTATTTTTAGCTGCATAAAAAAACAGCCGTGCAGCCAATGTGACAGGTGGTGTCTCGTGCTGTGTCTTCCCCTTGATATTGAGGATAGGCCCCAGGGCCGGACCAAATGAGTTGTGGGGGGGGGGGGTTCCTTTTTGGTTGGGGGGGACAAATCAGCGAAGTGGCGAAGCCACGAGTGCGCGCCTGCAAAGCAGGCGTGCAAACTAGGGGGGTCCGGGGGCATGCCCCCCCCGGAAATTTTTTGAAAAACGGTTAAAATCTGTGCAATCTGGTGCATTCTGGGCCTTGTTTTGAGGGGTAAGAGCAGCATTGTTTTTGGAGACACACACAAAAAATATATTTAAAAAAAAAACTCAAACCAAGGTACATGCTTTTTCTAGGGGGGGGGGGGGTGTTCCGGAACCCCTGGAACCCCCCCCCCTGGGTCCGGCCCTGGGCCCACATAGATTGGTGTTTGCTGGCGAAGCGCAGGCGAACGCATGGCTAGGAAGAAGGCTTTGTAGGAGTACAGTGTGTAAGACAGCCGTCGCTAAATATCCCCCCATCCCCTCTCCCCCAGTCTCCCCTAGAAACTGCAGGGGTCGAGGTTTTTTATATAACTTTGTCTGCTCACAAGAACCTGAAGAAAAAACAAAACAGAACAAACCCGAACCTTGTGTTCACAGACGTCAGTACGGTGATCATGCAGATGACTGAACGACTTTTAATGGTATCTCTATGCCCTTTTGTTCTTCGCGATGGAGAAAAATATCATGACTGCATTCCATGACAAGCACCAGTGGTTCCACAAGGATCAGGGTGGTGGCGTGTCCTCATCTGGCAACCACACTTTCCAGCGACACCATGTTGGTTGTGGTTGCTGGAAAGGGAGCTTCTTTTCTGCAATGTTTCAACCGAGACGCACTGTTCTGAGGTAGTCTAATGTGCGTATTCTGAGGTTCAAACCATGGATCCTGTGTCCATGTTCAAGCCTAGCAGTCCACCTGTGCTTCATCGAGAGCTCGGGTTGAATCAGGCTTCATTACCGTTAGAAACAAAGTGTTTGAACTGTGCTTGATACGTCAATGCTTCAAAAGACTGAAAACTACTTTAAAAGATTAAATGAAAATTATATATTATTTTAATGCGGCTTTTGCTCAGTTGTCAGTGTATCGATGATTCCTTCTGACCGGAACGATTCGATGAGTCTGCTCTGCTGTCTACCTGTTTGGGAGTGCGCGTGATGTATCGCTCGCCTCTCTCTCTCTCTCTCTCTCTCTCTCTCTCTCTCTCTCTCTCTCTCTCTCTCTCTCTCTCTCTCTCTCCCTACTCGAGGGCGCTGCGGCTGACTAGGTAAGCCACGCTCACGCCAGCTCCGCTAATTTTGAGATTAAACCTCAACGCTATGCCAGTCGCCGGATTACCAGCTGCTGTGGAAGCGTCCCTATCGTCCCTGCTCGTGACGGAAGAACTGTTGTCATGGAAAATCGTCGGCGAACCGGGAAACAGCACAGTTGTGCTGAGATTCAGGCAGCGCGACGACGCTTGGCCATTGCTCACAAGCCATTACAAGCGAGGAACCTGGCGTCGATAGACTCCATCCCAACAGCGACGGGACCAGCAGCGGTCAGAAATTCATCGAGCCAAGGGTGAGTAAACCTTACTGCAAGATGCTCCATTTCCAAATTTCGACATTGAAACCGCCGCGAATTTCGTTTCTCGTCATGATGATGCACGGAATGCACGTGCTGCTGCGAGAGCAGCTCCGACAGCGTTGGCGACCGTGACCTTTGACCTCCCCGGTGGACAAGTTGGCTTCGTCAGAGAAGACGCAGCGAGTCATCTCCCTCGATCATCTACGAGTGACCTCCAATGCAGCACAGACAAGGATGCTGAGATCGTGACACCACTACCTTCAGCCCGACACGAGCTTACTGACAAAGACTGCAGAGATGTACTGGAGCGTGTGATGAGACAGGTATCTGACAGGGTGACAGACTGCCGACAGAATATTGCTGAGTTGCGGGAAGAAATTGCAGTCGTAGCTTCTCCCCGACCTATTCTAGACAAGGAACCGCGCCCAAATGTTGCAAAGGTCCATACAGTCGAAGACTCCCGATTCCCGCAGCAAAGGCACGAAAGTCTGTCCATCGGATGACCCAAATATCGACCCAGTTCCTGACCATCTGCGACCCACTTCCAGACGGCGAGACAGGGATGGTGATGACGCACTTCGACTGCGTGGGCGGAGCGTGCGGGCAGCAAAAAACTAGCAATTTGCACGAACTGCTCGATGATATCGTGTGACAGACATTGCCAGTAATCGTGCACTGCGGACAGTCCATAACTAGATTCCAGTGTTGTGTTTGCGCATGGACATTTACATCATATTTGATCCATGGTTTGCGTCTGTGTTCATTTCGTCGCGTTTCTTTCCATTGTAATGGGCCGGCCTGGCCTAAACAATAAATATTTCGTTCGATATACCCAGCCGTTCCCTTTTTTTGCTCTCTGGCGCGAGTAGGACGCAAATCATGACGACACACAGTTGCATGCGCGCGTGCCTACCCGGGGACGAATAAGTACGAACATGTAATAATGCATGCATGCATGCATGCACACCGACACACACACACATGCACGCACACATACATGTATGTGCGCAGTCGTGCATACACACACGCGCAAACAGGCAACCAACCAACCAAGCAAGCACACACACACAAACACGGGCGCGCGCGCAAACACATGCAAGCGCGCGCACACACACACAATCGTGTAAACACACGCACGTGCGCGTACACACACACACACGACACACATGCTCAGTCACACACGCATACGCGTGCACACATACGTACACACACCCACTCGCACACACGCTAAGGTTGGGTTTTGCCTCTGTCGTCCATGGAGAGTCGTCCTTCGACAGCCCTGCCAACTAACCTACTTCACTTCATCATCATGCCAAGTTAAAGTATTACACCTCTAACAGCTGGGCTCCAGGTGCAGATTGTAGAATTAAGTTTTCTGTAATACAGTTCCTGACCCAGTCATTCTGAAGAGTTGATTTGCATGTAATTTAAATCTACATTGACACAGTAGAGTGGTTGCCATTCAGAGTCGTAAAAGATGAGCTATATCAGTTACTCAAATTTATGTGTATGCGTTTTGCGTATGGGCTCGGTGCAAACTAGACTTGCCTTCGACGGGTGCATCGATATCATCATTTAATAAGCCCAATTACTAAAGGACTACATTTAACTTTTGCGCCTTTAATTACATTTATAAAAATCGAACACATTTCCTTAAAACTTAAACTCCTTCATCCTTTTATTACCCAGGAGAGATTCAGTCCGAGTGACGAGTTTGAAATGTCCAGTTGCAGCACAGCGCATCGTCTTTCAAAGGCTAAATGCGTCACAATTATCGCCTTTCAAAGGCTAAATGCGTCACAATTGTCGACTCCCAACACAGAAAGACCCTCATGGCCTTTTCACAGGATGCTGAAAGTCGGCAGCAACCTGTGCCGTACGTGTTGCCTACTGGTAGCGGTGGCTGCCTCGCTGCGATGGATTGCTAGAAACAAAACTGGGACAGTTGTTTTTCTTCCACTTTCCTGGCGCTCGGCCAGATGCCGACTGACGTTCAGCGAGGAACAAGAGACGGCGCACTAACACACACGGATTGCTGGCAGCTCAACCGCCACCTGTCTCTCTCTACTGCGTTCTCAACTTGGGAGAGGTCTCACGAGTACCCGAGATCTCCTCTCCAGTATGCGCTAGAAAGTCAGATCTGCCCGTCTGCCCTGCAGACAAGGCAATAGGCCAGTCAGCTTTATCCAACTGGCAGTCAGGCCTACCTCTCCAAACTGACCTGGTGACCGAGGCCAAAGGGCAAAGTGCGAGATGAACACTGACCTCTGTTGGTCCGACTGCAGTAAGCAGGCGTTGCTAACAGCAGATGTGTTGTGTTGGATGTGATGAAAAATCGTCAGTTATACAAATAAGGCTCATTGAAAACTGTGGCACCGTCTCAAAATAAAGCAAACATTAAGAGCATTTTAGTGCATCATCTCCAAATGTTCACATTTCAAAGCACCACCGTCAAATTTCGAGTTTCTTGCCTCGCAACAACTATTGGCTTCATGACGCAAATAATTCCTTCTTTTGAAGTCAAATGAATATATACTGTGAGAGGAGTCTTTACCTAAATAAGACATGAACCTGCTGTAGTTCCAGTTCAACGACTTGGTCTGTATACTTCCTTCTTCTATTATGTACCCTGTCCTGGTATAAACGTCCTTCAGCATGCAAGGTTGCACCAGTTAGGAAACAGGTAGTACCTGCAAACCTAGACATCAACTGGGAATGCAGCTCTTGCAAACTGTGCAGGCGTGTCAGTACTTCATGCAGTGGCACTCAAAAGATCTAAAAGCACATCTCTTTGCCATGTAATACAAGAAGATGTGAGCACTGCAAGGAACTAGTAGGAGTCAGAACCAACACTTTACAACTGCTGCTGCTGCTGCTGAAGTCACAAGCCTACATGGTGCTACACAAAGTGCTCGATGTCTGCACGTGTACAGGGTAAGGAAAGCATCGATGCATGTACACATACAAATACAGAAGCGCACACTTTTTTAAAAATACATGCATCTAGGTCAATTCAGCAATATGGAAAAACACCATGCTCACTAAGTCTAGGTTTAGACAAAAACCAGAGCAGATAGAAAAGTGATCTGATGGAAATTCCATCTCGATGAGGAAGAAGGGAGTATGTGCTTGGAGGCAGGGCTGAGCATCCCATCATACAGTGGGTTGCAGGGGCTAATTAACTTCTCAGTATCATGCCAAGCAGCCTGGTCTCTGTGTAGACTGCCTGTCATGCAGGCATATAGTGTCATTCAGAATGAATGACTCCTCTTGGTTGACATATATCCACACCATTCTGTGGCAATTGGGACTAATGTCCTCAAACAAAATCTCCAGTGGTACATGTAACAAATGCACTGATATTATCATAACCTGCTCTCTTTCTAGGGGAACTGGGAAGCAATCCTCAGCAATCTCTAAGCATCAAGCAGACATCCCCGAGTGAAAGTATGTCTCAGTTTGCATGAAATGGTTTGAAAACATCTTTATTTCGAAAATACAGATAGCACTAATACTTCCAGACATGCACAAGACAACTTCCACTGTTGTGACCAAGATGCAGGTTGCTCATTTCCAATGCACATCTAATTCATGCACTGAAAGAATACACCAAAAAAGGTAAAGAAAAAGTTTACGAGTTACAATATTTATGAACATGCTTCTCAGAGTTCGACAGCTTGCGTTATGCAGTCACTACAAGACGCCGTCAATTTCGATATGCAATAACTCTGTTGGCAAGGAGCTCATCATCCTGTACTTTTGTCCTGCTTTGGGTTTTCTCAACAAGCCAGGAAGCTGGAAATTACTGTGCATGTCCCAGGCTATCCTAGCTGTGTTCTGCCTGCTGTCTCAATGAATCCTCAGCTCTGAGCTGTCCATCCTGGCAAAAGGTAATGCAGAACCTGCATAGCAATGTCAGAATTTATTTGTTTGTTTGTTGAAGTGATAATGCCTCGTTTTGAGCAGCACATTTTTCTTGTAGATTACTCAGCAGCATCAGCAGTCCCCTCTCTTCCTATCGTTTCTACTGTGCCCATAACAACCTGAAGGTGCATTCAACCATCTCACTCAAACTCTTGGATGGATGTAGTCCATTCCTGGCACCAGTCTATGCACATGCTGACAATGGGCTGAATTTTGACACTCAGCTCAGGAGAAACCAAGCTGTCTGTGAAGGCATCAGAGCTGAATACTTGCCGACAGCGCAGTGCTGTGGAGTACCCAGCAAACTAGCCTAGGGCTTGGATGCAGCAGCTCAACAATGATCAATGATCAAGATAATAAGCACACCAATTCCTCCAGGGGAAGTTAATACAGGTAATTACATCCACGCACAGAGTCTAGTCCCCTCCCCTACCCCCTAATAATCACAATAATTTCAGACAGAACAACTGTTTTCATATTGATATAATCTTACTGATGATGAACTTTAACAAGAAGGGCAAAGCCCATACGACTCACATGCTTGACCTTGACCTTTATATGACCTTGGCCTTCAAGGTCAAGGTCAAACAACTAAACCTACCAATGACATCATACACAAAGAAATGCTTTACACATTTTTCCTACCAAAATACATGTGACCTTGACCCAAGGTCAAGGTCATCCAAGGTCATGCAACACAAAGCTGTTAATTCAAGACATAGGAAGCACAATGGTGCTTATTGGCACTTTCTACCATGAGATATAGTCACTTTTAGTGGTTCACTACCCCATTTTGGTCACATTTCATAAGGGTCAAAGTGACCTTGACCTTGATGATATGTGAACAAATGTGTCTCATGATGAAAGTATAACATGTGCCCCACACAATTATTAAGTTTGAAACAGTTATCTTCCATAGTTCAGGGTCAAGGTCACTTCAAAATATGTATACAATCCAACTTTGAAGAGCTCCTGTGACCTTGACCTTGAAGCAAGGTCAACCAAACTGGTATCAAAAGATAGGGCTTGCTTTGACCTATATACCACTTGTAGCTAAGGTCGCCATTCTCAATAACGTGGGAGAAAATTGGGAAAATGTGAAAAATTACTGTTTTTGAGACCACATTTATGGCTCCTGTGACCTTGACCTTGAAGCAAGGTCAAGTCACTATGTATGTTTTTTGAGGCCTTGTCATCATACACCATCATGCCACATTTGGTGTTGATAGACTTAACAGTCTCCGAGAAAAATCCAACGTTTAAGTTTTTTACGCCCGGACGGACGGACGACACGGCTGAGTACATAGACTCACTTTTGCTTCGCATGTGAGTCAAAAATCAAAGCTTCCATTTATTTCTCTGTCTACATCTCTATCATATTACAAGTTGATTCCACACTTCCGAGCTTTTCGGAGAGCCATCCCTTTACATCCCACAGTAAGGAAATTAGCTGAATGTTTACTGCAACACACAGGTCAGTCAGACTTCATCGCCATGAAGGGTTTGTGGTGGTGGGAAATATGGTGTGTCACTCGGAATGCTCTTTTCTGCAGTGAAGAAGCCCAAAACACAGATCCTTCAAAATGATTTACATTTAATTCAAAATCCTCTTTACAGCATGCCCCCCATCTGCTTATCTTAATAAAAACTGTTCATGTGATAAATACAAATAATTACATCAATGCAAATTTGTTCCAGTAATAAGTTGCATCAAAGACGGAAGATGAAAACAGACTTTCCATTAGAAACGAAAGGAAAACAGACTTCCCAGCCAACTGAAAACTTGGGATCCAAAATAAGTTTGGGAAATTCAACATTCAATCACAAACGCAAATTCAAAGATGCCAAGAAAACTATGTCTTTCAACAATTCACTTGTTCTGTGATGTGTACCGTTTTACAGTACTCTTACATGCAAAGAAGTTGAGGAGTGAGTGGTCTGAGAAAATGGTTCATTTATGCATTGTCTACAAGGAACCAAGCATGCTTTCTATGTTGCTGACATGGGATCAATGCATAGCCACGATGCCCACTTCCATCAACTTGGCAATCTTGGCTGCCACCTGAGGGTTCTTCAAATGCCTGAAAAAAAGACAGCAAGAGATAACTCAAACTTTGATACACCCCCAAAAAGTGATAATGGAGCACCAAAAACTACAAAGAACAATGATTTATCTTTATAAAAAATATTGTCCACACTTAATGTGTACTGTTTGGAGAGCGTTGCCTACAGAGAGATCAAAATGTAGAAATGCATGATACAAATATTTGTGATAATTGTAGTCTACAGATATAATGATATTACACTGTGTGTACTACTCTGTAATGATAAAAGGTGCAGGTGTTGCATTATGGCATTTAACAGTACTAATTCAGTCCCACTGGTTGTGGGATAGACCACAAAACCTTTCATTTCAAAACTACTGAAAAGTATAGAGAACGTTTTCCTTCATTTTAATACTGAAAGCAATACAGTTGTGCAGGTTCAGGACCATGGCAAGGAGATCTAGACATTTCTGTCATCAGGTGGAATAAAATCTATCAATATTCATCCTGATAGTGAATAGGAGTTGAGGGAGGAGAGGTGGGGGTCAGGGGAGGGGAGGGGAGGAGAGAGAGAGAGAGAGAGAGAGAGAGAGAGAGAGAGAGAGAGAGAGCAAGCATTTGTGTTGGACAGGCAGGCAAACAGACATACAGACAGATAAAAAGAGACGGTGCAAGTGAGAGAGAGGGAAAGGCAGCAGAGAGAAGTTCTATCCTGTGAATGCATGTTCAACACAGAGACATCCAGGTGGAGAAGTGAGAGAAAAAGCAACTTATCATAGTAAAGAGAGAAAATATAATTATGCCACACCCTCTGCTCACAGCACACCACCCCAGCATGCCAGAGCAGGAAGGCTACTATACTCACTCCTTGACAGCCTTGGGGTCAGAGCCCATCTGCTGGAGAATCATTTGCATGGCAGGGTCCTGCAGGATCTGCTGCACCTCAGGGTCAGCCATGGCACGCTGCCGGACAGCCTCGGGGTCATTGGTCTGGCTGACCATGGAATTGCGGTAGCCTTCAATGGCCTCCTGCAGTAGACAATCCACAAACACACCATGTCAGTTTTTTTTGTTTGTCATCATTGCTAAAGTGAATCTACATGCAATCAACTGCATTAGTAATAAGAAGGAATTTCATTCAGTGGGTAATGTACATGCATGCATGTATACATATACATAAACTTTAATGTCTTCATTGCCACCAACAAATTATTTTGCAATAAATGTCAATGTTACAAAAACGATTCATCAGAGAGCACCAAAATATACAAATCAACGTATTAAATGGCTTCATCCCACAGAGGGCAAAGGCATGTCCATCAATTTCAACTTCTAAATTCTAGGCAGTACCAAGTTCAACTAGAGTGCAACAAACTGCCTTGGAAAAGTGTAAGAAAGTACTTCAATCATGAAACAAGAAGGGCAAAGCCCATACGACTCGCATGCTTGACCTTGACCTTTACATGACCTTGACCTTCAGGTGACCTTCAATGTCAAGGTCAAACAACTAAACCTACCAATGACATCATACACAAAGAAATGCTTTACACATTTTTCCTACCAAAATACATGTGACCTTGACCCAAGGTCAAGGTCATCCAAGGTCATGCAACACAAAGCTGGTAATTCAAGACATAGGAAGCACAATGGTGCTTATTGGCACTTTCTACCATGAGATATGGTCACTTTTAGTGGTTCACTACCCCATTTTGGTCACATTTCATAAGGGTCAAAGTGACCTTAACCTTGATGATATGTGACCAAATGTGTCTCATGATGAAAGTATAACATGTGCCCCACATAATTATTAAGTTTGAAACAGTTATCTTCCATAGTTCAGGGTCAAGGTCACTTCAAAATATGTATACAATCCAACTTTGAAGAGCTCCTGTGACCTTGACCTTGAAGCAAGGTCAACCAAACTGGTATCAAAAGATAGGGATTACTTTGCCCTATATACCATATATAGGTCAGGTATCCAATCTCAAAAACTTCAGAGAAAATAGAGAAAATGTGAAAAATGGCTGTTTTTAGACAACATTTATGGTCCCTGCGACCTTGACCTTGAAGCAAGGTCAAGTCACTATGTATGTTTTTGTACGCCTTGTCATCATACACCATCATGCCACATTTGGTATTGATAGACTTAATAGTGTCCGAGAAAAATCCAACGTTAAAGTTTTCGGACGCCTGGACGCCCGGACGGACAACACGGGTGAGTACATTCACTTTTGCTTCGCATGTGAGTCAATAACAAGAAGGGCAAAGCCCATACGACTCACATGCTTGACCTTGACCTTTATATGACCTTGACCTTCAGGTGACCTTCAAGGTCAAGGTCAAACAACTAAACCTACCAATGACATCATACACAATAGGAAGCACAATGGTGCTTATTGGCACTTTCTACCATGAGATATAGTCACTTTTAGTGGTTCACTACCCCATTTTGGTCACATTTCATAAGGGTCAAAGTGACCTTGACCTTGATGATATGTGACCAAATGTGTCTCATGATGAAAGTATAACATGTGCCCCACATAATTATTAAGTTTGAAACAGTTATCTTCCATAGTTCAGGGTCAAGGTCACTTCAAAATATGTATACAATCCAACTTTGAAGAGCTCCTGTGACCTTGACCTTGAAGCAAGGTCAACCAAACTGGTATCAAAAGATAGGGCTTGCTTTGACCTATATACCACTTGTAGCTAAGGTCGCCATTCTCAATAACGTGGGAGAAAATTGGGAAAATGTGAAAAATGACTGTTTTTGAGACCACATTTATGGCTCCTGTGACCTTGACCTTGAAGCAAGGTCAAGTCACTATGTATGTTTTTTGAGGCCTTGTCATCATACACCATCATGCCACATTTGGTGTTGATAGACTTAATAGTCTCCGAGAAAAATCCAACGTTTAAGTTTTTAACGGACGGACGGACGCCCGGACGGACGCCCGGACGGACGGACGACACGGCTCAGTACATAGACTCACTTTTGCTTCGCATGTGAGTCAAAAACACTACCGAAATAATACATTCACAGTTACTCCTTCAAGTTCAAGCTACTCCATGAACATTGAGGCATCACTATTCTGCTTTAGGGCTCTCACTAGGCTGAGAGAGATTAGTGTCATCTGCAGACAAGAATGGATGTCCAGCTGCATAAGTTCAAGCAAGACAAAGTAATAATAATGTGATGTGAAGAGGAAGGACAATTATAGTTTAGTTCAATGTGTATCGTGACATTCCTCTCAGGGATTTCACCTGTTGTGTTCACAGAGCAATGTTGACATGAATCACGTTGTAAGGGGCTGTACCTCTATAAGGCACCTTAGATGTACACAGTGGCACAGCCTGCTGACAAAACGTAATACCCCCATCCCCACCCCTCTTTTTGTGACATACGTTAACTTTTCTTTGTGTGTGTGTGGCAAAACACAAACTTTCAGGGTTCACCCCAAATATTTCAAGGCTGACCAAGTCAACATTTATCCAGTGTCTTTGGGTTTGTACAGCATGTTACAGTCCAGACCTAGGAGACTTCAGTAGGTTAAGTACACTCAAATACATCCAAAGCATTCAAAAAATTAAAACGAGAAAAAGA
This sequence comes from Theodoxus fluviatilis, assembly GCA_034096865.1. Taxonomy (NCBI): domain Eukaryota; kingdom Metazoa; phylum Mollusca; class Gastropoda; order Cycloneritida; family Neritidae; genus Theodoxus; species Theodoxus fluviatilis. The sequence continues at coordinate 14,601 of JAWQFJ010021937.1, forward strand.
AAGAAAGAAAACAAAAGAAAGAAAACAAAAGAAAGAAAGAAAGAAAGAAAGAAAGAAAGAAAGAAAACAACAGACAACAAGAAGGGCAAAGCCCATACGACTCACATGCTTGACCTTGACCTTTATATGACCTTGACCTTCAGGTGACCTTCAAGGTCAAAAAACTAAACCTACCAATGACATCATACACAAAGAAATGCTTTACACATTTTTCCTACCAAAATACATGTGACCTTGACCCAAGGTCAAGGTCATCCAAGGTCATGCAACACAAAGCTGTTAATTCAAGACATAGGAAGCACAATGGTGCTTATTGGCACTTTCTACCATGAGATATAGTCACTTTTAGTGGTTCACTACCCCATTTTGGTCACATTTTATAAGGGTCAAAGTGACCTTGACCTTGATGATATGTGAACAAATGTGTCTCATGATGAAAGTATAACATGTGCCCCACATAATTATTAAGTTTGAAACAGTTATCTTCCATAGTTCAGGGTCAAGGTCACTTCAAAATATGTATACAATCCAACTTTGAAGAGCTCCTGTGACCTTGACCTTGAAGCAAGGTCAACCAAACTGGTATCAAAAGATAGGGCTTGCTTTGACCTATATACCACTTGTAGCTAAGGTCGCCACTCTCAATAACGTGGGAGAAAATTGGGAAAATGTGAAAAATGACTGTTTCTGAGACCACATTTATGGCTCCTGTGACCTTGACCTTGAAGCAAGGTCAAGTCACTATGTATGTTTTTTGAGGCCTTGTCATCATACACCATCATGCCACATTTGGTGTTGATAGACTTAATAGTCTCCGAGAAAAATCCAACGTTTAAGTTTTTTACGCCCGGACGGACGGACGGACGGACGGACGAAACGGCTCAGTACATAGACTCACTTTTGCTTCGCATGTGAGTCAAAAAAGACAAAGAATGACAGACAGAAAGAAAGAAAGAAAGAAAGAACAAGGGCAAAGCCCATACGACTCACATGCTTGACCTTGACCTTTATATGACCTTGACCTTCAGGTGACCTTCAAGGTCAAGGTCAAACAACTAAACCTACCAATGACATCATACACAAAGAAATGCTTTACACATTTTTCCTACCAAAATACATGTGACCTTGACCCAAGGTCAAGGTCATCCAAGGTCATGCAACACAAAGCTGTTAATTCAAGACATAGGAAGCACAATGGTGCTTATTGGCACTTTCTACCATGAGATATAGTCACTTTTAGAGGTTCACTACCCCATTTTGGTCACATTTCATAAGGGTCAAAGTGACCTTGACCTTGATGATATGTGAACAAATGTGTCTCATGATGAAAGTATAACATGTGCCCCACATAATTATTAAGTTTGAAACAGTTATCTTCCATAGTTCAGGGTCAAGGTCACTTCAAAATATGTATACAATCTAACTTTGAAGAGCTCCTGTGACCTTGACCTTGAAGCAAGGTCAACCAAACTGGTATCAAAAGATAGGGCTTGCTTTGACCTATATACCACTTGTAGCTAAGGTCGCCATTCTCAATAACGTGGGAGAAAATTGGGAAAATGTGAAAAATGACTGTTTTTGAGACCACATTTATGGCTCCTGTGACCTTGACCTTGAAGCAAGGTCAAGTCACTATGTATGTTTTTTGAGGCCTTGTCATCATACACCATCATGCCACATTTGGTGTTGATAGACTTAATAGTCTCCGAGAAAAATCCAACGTTTAAGTTTTTTACGCCCGGACGGACGGACGGACGGACGACACGGCTGAGTACATAGACTCACTTTTGCTTCGCATGTGAGTCAAAAATCCATAATAAAACATATATGTATAAGGAGTAAATGTTCTACTGCTAATTCTTGCAGACTGAAGGGCATTCAAAATTCATCCCACATCAGTAACCTACAATCATGCAACAGATGTCCTGAAATGGACGTGGCAGGCCATACCTGCATCATATCAAACTATCAGCATCAGAAACAGCAAGCAGCCTCCATAAGACATAGTAGGCTTGTTCAGGAGGCGCACCGCTGCAAAGCGCTGCATGTGATTCACTCCTGAACAGCAATTTTGGGGCGTGATTCACTCAGCGCTGAGCAGCGCTCTGCATCATCGATCCGAGGTGATTCAGACGATTTTGAATCAATTTCAAAATGGCGTCTTCGATCCCGCACTGGCCGTCGATGCGTAAAATAACCCTCAGAAACATCATTTTGGGACTGGAACGGGCTTTATTTGCCCCAAGCGCCCTGTATGCGCGAGTAATGGCAAGTAAGGATACATTTAAACGTGCATAAACGATGTCTGTGGCAAAGAAAACACTTTCTTACCGTCTATCAACACAACATGGGGCGCAGAAGATTTACCTCCCCTTTAACAAGTGAAGCGCTGCACAAAATCTGTAGGTGTTCAGGAAAGGCAAAGAGCGCTCAATTGCCAACATGAAGCGCTCATGCAGCGCTTTATACTCCTGAACAAGCCTCAAATGACAATGCCTTGCTTGGGTGGACTAAGGGGAGAGAACTCACCTGGCAGTTGGGGTCCACTTCCAGGGCTTTCTGGAAGGCAATAGCAGCCTTGGTCTGCTCCTTCATGGCCAGGAGACTGGTCCCCTTCCGCAGGTAGCCCTTGACTGTGTGCACAAGCATAAACACAGGGTAGTAAACGACTGCATTATCCACACAGTGCTTGCAAGGGCTGAATTAATCAGGAACAAAAAACTTGGGTTCCCATGCTTCTTTTCCTTGTACATAATTTTTGACTTACACAAGGTGAGCACTAGACATAAAGCCACAGATGTTATTAATAAACATGGTTGCTCAGAACCCCACAAGAGAATCTATCTTTACTGATTATTTGATTACAAAAAAAATATTTTCAGGAGCTATACAAAAAATCCATTGTTAGTGATTTAACTTAAACTTAAAAGGACATTATTATTATCTGTCTTGCAAGAAACTTCAACTGATTTGTAAGATTTAGCCCTCTTCTTGAATGATTGCCGACATCCTCACTGACAACAAGTCACGACGAAAGGACAGTTACAGTCATTCAGGGAGTTGAGCTAACACACAACAAGCAGAAGCAAACAAAATTTGTTGTGCAACTTTTCTAATGTGGAGCCGAAATCTTTCAGGGGATGGACACAAAAAGTTCTGGGCCTCAGGCAGGAATGAACATTCAAGTGTTCTGACTGCTGAATTTCTGCAGGCCTCAATAAGTTCTGTTCACACAGCCAGTCATTGACACACTGCCAGTTCATATCAGGCCAAACAAAACAAGAAGGGCAAAGCCCATACCACTCACATGCTTGACCTTGACCTTTACATGACCTAGACCTTCAGGTGCCCTTCAAGGTCAAACAACTAAACCTAGCAATGACATCATACACTAAGAACTGCTTTACACATTTTCCCTACCAAAATGCATGTGACCTTGACCCAAGGTCAAGGTCATCCAAGGTCATGCAACACAAAGCTGTTAATTCAAGACATAGGAAGCACAATGGTGCTTATTGGCACTTTCTACCATGAGATATGGTCACTTTTAGTGGCTCACTACCCCATTTTGGTCACATTTCATAAGTGTCAAAGTGACCTTGACCTTGAAGATATGTGACCAAATGTGTCTCATGATGAAAGTATAACATGTGTACTACAATGTTATGAAGTTTGGAAGAGTTATCTTCCATAGTTCAGGGTCACGGTCTCTTCAAAATATGTATACAATCCAACTTTAAAGAGCTCCTGTGACCTTGACCTTGAAGCAAGGTCAAGTTACTGTGTATGTTTTTTGACGCCTTGTCATCCTACACCATCATGCCAAATTGGGTGTTGATAGACTTAATAGTCTCCGAGAAAAATCCAACTTTAGAGTTTTTTTTACGGATTACAGGACGCCCGGACGCTGGGACGGACGACAGGGGTGACCTAGTATGAAAGTATAACGTGTACTACAATGTTATGAAGTTTGGAAGAGTTATCTTCCATAGTTCAGGGTCAAGGTCACTTCAAAATATGTGAAAAATCCAACTTTAAAGAGCTCCCGTGACTTTCAAACTGGTATCAAAAGATAGGGATTACTTTGCCCTATACACCATATATAGGTCAGGGCCCGTATTCACAACGGCGATTTATCGGCGATTTATTTTAACTCCGATTTATCTCTAAACTCAGACGATTCCAACTGCCTGTTCCGCTCTCCCTTGGCTGGAAACCAGTATATATAGCAAAGCGCAACCTAGAATCCTCTGACGAGCGCACCTTATCTAAACGATCAAGATAACGCGGGGCTAGGGGATAAATCGAGTGTTAAAAAGATAAATCGCCGTTGTGAATATGGGCCCAGGTATCTAATCTCAACAAGAAGGGCAAAGCCCATACGACTCACATGCTTGACCTTGACCTTTACATGACATTGACCTTCAGGTGACCTTCAAGGTCAAACAACTAAACCTACCAATGACATCATACACTAAGAAATGCTTTACACTTTTTTCCTACCAAAACACATGTGACCTTGACCCAAGGTCAAGGTCATCCAAGGTCATGCAACACAAGCTGTTAATTCAAGACATAGGAAGCACAATGGTGCTTATTGGCACTTTCTACCATGAGATATGGTCACTTTTAGTGGTTCATACCCCATTTTGGTCACATTTCATAAGGGTCAAAGTGACCTTGACCTTGATAATATGTGACCAAATGTGTCTCATGATGAAAGTATAACATGTGCCCCACATAATTGTTAAGTTTGAAACAGTTATCTTCCATAGTTCAGGGTCAAGGTCACTTCAAAATATGTATACAATCCAACTTTGAAGAGCTCCTGTGACCTTGACCTTGAAGCAAGGTCAACCAAACTGGTATCAAAAGATAGGGCTTACTTTGCCCTATATACCATAAATAGGTGAGGTATCCAATCTCAAAAACTTTAGAGAAAATTGAGAAAATGTGAAAAATGACTGTTTTTTAGACAACATTTATGGCCCCTGCGACCTTGACCTTGAAGCAAGGACAAGTCACTATGTATGTTTTTTGAGGCCTTGTCATCATACACCATCATGCCAAATTGGGTGTTGATAGACTTAATAGTCTCCGAGAAAAATCCAACGTTAAAGTTTTTCACGGACGCCCGGACGCCCGGACGGACGACACGGGTGAGTACATAGACTCACTTTTGCTTCGCATGTGAGTCAAAAAGTTAAGAGAAAATTGGGAAAATGTGAAAAATGGTTGTTTTTTAGACAACATTTATGGCCCCTGCGATCTTGACCTTGAAGCAAGGTCAAGTAACTATGTATGTTTTTTGACGCGTTGTCATCATACACCATCATGCCAAATTGGGTGTTGATAGACTTAATAGTCTGAGAAAAATTCTACTTTAAAGTTTTTTTACGGATGCCCGGACGAACGACACAGGTGAGTACATAGACTCACTTTTGCTTCGCATGTGAGTAAAAAATAGTGGGGGTTATGGTAACCCAACCAACATCTTTTTCTGCTCATCCTGAACTTTTTTTAATCATAAAAAAGATTTAAAAAAGAGAGATGATTATCAACATATTGTGTCCTGTCCCATCTTTCCTGCCTTATGAGCACTCGGGGAATCCACTATTTAAGTTACCCCCAAAAAATTGTTTTAAGAAGTTTTTCAGCAAAGAGAAATTGTGATTTATGTTCTACCTGGCCTCTTCAATTAAAAAAACCACTAACTACTTCATGCCAACCTACCAACCCTATTTTTCAAAGCCATGTTGCCGTAACTACAGCTGTTTTTCTTTTGGCATCACCAGCCCAAATACTCCACATCCCACAGAGGATTAGCTAATTTTTCTTTGGTGTCAAAGGTCTCTCCCTCAACACCCGACCTGTCCCACGAGTCACACAAGGCAGTTCCTTACACAGAGACAAGAGGTGTGTGTGTGTGTGTGTGCGTTTTATGTGCATGTGCGTGCGAGTGTATTGTGTGTACTGTGTGTGCATTGTGTGTGTATATATGTGTGTATGTGTGTGTGTGTGTGTGCATGTGTATGCATGCACATGTGTGTGTGTGAGCGTGTGCATATGCATGCATGCATGTGTGCATGTGCCAAGCCTGCGTTCCTGAAGTATCACTGTGTAGTGGACAACTTGTTCACAGTGTGTGCGCCAAAGGAAAGGAAGGGCCCACATCAGCACTTACTGAAAGTGGGGTCCAGCTTTATGCACTGCTCACTGTCCTTGAGAGCAAGCTGTGGCTCCATCAGCTTGGTGTAGCAGGCAGCCCGGTTGCTGTACAGCTTGGAATCCTTGGGATTGCGCATGATGGCCTCAGTGTAGTGCTTCAGAGCATTGGGGTAATCTCCTGCAGCAACAACGTCTTGGTCTCAGACTCCACAAACCCCTCACAAATATATCTATGCAGCCTGGAAAGGCACATGGGACTCAACACATAACTGACACAGTAACCAGCAATTGTGAAAACAGTAAGAACATAAACTTTGCACGTCCGAAAAGCACTTTATGACCTAAGTGGTGTAGAAGTAACTTGGAGTAGCTTGGTCCGCAGTGTGCTGATGAGATCAGATATATGCAGAAAGAAAACACACAAGACAACTGTGTCTGAAAGCCATGGCTGGGTCACCTGTGGTGTCTGGAATCACTCAACAAATTCTAAAGATCAAAATACTTGGTTGAAGATGCTCGAGGCAAAATAGAGACTTCCACATGGTGCTTCTTTGAAATGTATTGACAGTTACCTTTATGTACAAGCCAACAGTGATCCAGTGCAGGAATACATGTACAAGCAATTGCCCAAGCACCAGAAGAGGTTACCAGGGCATGGGGACTACATCCGATCACCGAGACCCAGTTGATGTGCAGTACTCAGAATGACAAGACAAGTAACACAGGATTCACATGGTCCATCCAGTCAATGAAGTTGCCAGATGGGGCACTTTTGCCTCTAAAACATGGTTCATACCCTGGTGCAAGCTCTACTGCATTCACACTGTTGCAAGAAGGCCCACCTGCTTGGAAGCACTTGTTGCCTTTGTCCTTCTCCTCCTGGGCAAGCTCAGGGTTGATGTAGGCTAACCTCTCTTTCTCCCTGATCCTCTTCTCCACCTGTTGGCAACACAGCAGTTGTCACTCAGCAAGACATCATTCAATTCCACAGCCCACCTGTAGTTTCAAGCAAGCACCCGAGGAAGAAGACACCACCAACCATTTCATTCAGTCCTGTAAGCTAAGCTGGCCAATTGAGTTTTCCCTTTTAGGGAAATCACATTACTCCTTTCCCCCCAAAAAATAATAGCAGCAGATATAAACACTCTGTGAAGAAACTGGGTAACCAGTTTAACCCTATCTGTGTCAGGCCATTGTTCCCCAAATGTCACAGCTTTTTTGCTGTAAATGGGTAGGTCTCAATATGATGCAGTGATACCACAACAAATAAAGGAAGACCCAACAAACTATATATATTCTGAAAGCTCTGATAATGAGAAATTTATTTATGCAATTGGTTTTGACAAACATGCATTGTGACCCCCCCAAAAAAAATTGATAATGCAACATGCTGATTTATGTTTTTTTAATTTTTCAAGTATATCCTCACCCATGCTAACTAATAAGTGATATGATGATCAAATTTTTACTTCAAAAGGTCATAAAAATATATATCTAACTGACATAAGAAAAAAATTGGTCTCAGTTTACCCCTACCCATGAATGTGGCAGCTGATCTGACTATACATACATTTACAAACTAAACCACGTTGAGAAGTAAATCACTTATTATTTGAATTAAACATTAAAAAACTTCTATATAAGCATATTTCTACATGCCATAGCAAAGAAAACACATTAGAAAACATCCTCATAAGAAAGAATAGTTTTTATATCAAGAAAAGAATAATTGTTGCATATATATGCATTCATGACATTCACATAGAGAAAATTTTGATGTACAAACACTCATTCATCATTCATACAAATACTACTGAATAGACAAATGCAAGAATAATGCTCTACATCAGCCTATCAACATCTGCTATGTATTTGAAAAAAGAAACTGTCATATTTCAAGGAAAATTGAAGATACAATAATTACAAAGTAGAGTAAGAAAACAGGTGAAAATAGGTCAGCTTCAAGAGTCAACCATGCAGCAACTCAGTATGTGGTCCAACACTGCATCATCAACGAATACTGCGAAGTACAGTGTAGGTGCAGAGTTTCTAGGGGGCTCACTTCTGGGTCCAGGGTGTCTGACACGGAATTCTATAACATCAGTTCTTGACACAGTCTCTGGAGCATCAACAACATGCCACTGAGGTGCTGCTAGCGAACCCGCACTTGATTCATCGTTCGACTCGAACTTGCATGATCACTGTCATCCGAGCTCTGCATTTCGGCTGCATCGAAGTCAGAGTCGAAATTCTCATCATCCACATCAACATCACTCTCATTTTCTTCACTAATGTCTCTTGATAGAACTTGAAATATGCCAGATCGCTGTCGAAACCGGCTACCCTCGCCTGATGGTCCCGGTTGCTCCGCCATCTTTGTTTACAACATTCACGTTCTCGATCGTCGCTCAAGAATACATTGCTTCACCACACCAGGCTGAGCGCACAGATAGCCGAGAACTCTTAGCAGGGCCATCTGCTATAGATAACACGTTCTTGGGTCACAAGCCTATTCACAGCCATTCCTCTGATCGAAAATACCTCTCCGCCTCTTCAAGGAGTACCTCGATCTCAATCTAAACACGTGTCTACTTCGACTCAATATGACTAAAAACTGTAAAAAAACGATGTGTAAATTAGTTTTTGTGTCTAAAGCAATGCCATTTTACTTTTAAAAAATTTAATCAACTCAATTCAAGACAACACAATTTTGATTCTCTGGTCAAAGAATATTGAAAAGAAAGAAAGAAAGAAAAAAAATCATTGTAATAAATCCTATCAATGTGCCAAAACTAGACAGCATTTTGAGCTTTGTGTGTGTGTGTGTGTGTGTGTGTGAGAGTGTGTGTGTGTGAGTGTGTGTGTGCGCTTGCGTGCGCGCGCACACATGCACGAGGGTGTGTGTGTGTTGGGGGCAATGTGCTATGGAATTGAACTCACCTCTGCAGCCTTCTTTACTACCTCAGTGTTCCTGTGCTCAGACAAGGATTTGTTGAAGAAGGTAAGAGCAGTCTTGTCATCATTCTTCTTCAGGTAGGCATTAGCAATTCTTGTGTAGGCCCTGTCAGTCAAACGTTGGCATAAATACAGACAGTCTATGTTTAGGCTCCATCAAAGCAAAATGAAGGTTTAGGTACCAGGAATTTGTGAGCTGGCCCTGTAAGATAAACTTCTCAGTAACAGACTTAGCGACTTCTGCACAGGCTCTGATGATGCGCAGCAGTACATAAGAGAACAATGCTGAAATATTAACTCACTGGAGTCATGGCTAAATATTGTGATCGTTCTCTGGGATCGTAAGTTTTTCATGCATTTTCAAAAATACAATAAAGATAGAAAGGCATAAGATAACAATACAAATTATAAATCAATTGAAAGCTTGTTTTGTACTCTTTACATTCAAAGAATGATCTAAGGGATTAAAAATGCTAATTATGAATTACACACCATAGAATTGAGTGTGTACATGCACAAAAATGAAAAAGTAGAAAAACAATCAGTTCATTAGCTGTTATGGGAAGCTTACAAGCGCCTAGAAAATGAGAAACTTTAAATGTCAATATCCAAGTAATGCAAATGTGTATAAACATTTAGTACAAGCAGATGGAGGCTAGCAATCAACCAAATCAAAGTATTTGTTCATAGTATTGGAAGATCAAACGTTTTGCAGTACGCTTTCCCGCCTTTTTGTCAACATACACACCACATGCACAAAGGTTACAATTTCCGATCATCGGTCGAAAATATACTAAAGGGAGGTAAATCTGCTTGCAAATTACTTCTGCTATATAAGCTAACAAGATTTACCTCCCTTTGACCGTTATTGCGGAAAGGGAGAAATTGTTAGAATGTGAAAGAAATATAAGGAAATTGTTCACAAGATTTAGTGTGCTGATAATTTTACTCAACATTTTCTCAAAATCTGTTTTTGTACTTTAGCCTTGTCTCTCATGCAGTCACATACAGTATGTGTGTAGGGTCCTGTTGTAGCAACATGTAAGAATAAGATTTGGACATTTTAAATTAGGCCATGTTATAATAATAATAATACAGACTATTTATACGCACATACCTTCCCTAATAGGCAAGCTCATGGCGTTTACAGTGAGGAAGTCTACACTCATACAAAGCATTCTAACACTCGCACACTGTACAGTTGAAATAAAAGAAAAATTAAATACAATACAATTAATTAAGTAGCAGGCAATAAACAAAACACGAAACATAAAAGA